>JARHVA010001484.1:2057500-2360000 GCA_037957365.1 Torreya grandis
AACCAGCCTAGAGCCTTGAAGAGGATGATGCTGGTGATCTCCAAGAAAGGCTCCTCCAATAACATATAGCCAAGAGAATTATAGAGTTGGAGTCCCAAATGAGATTCCTCAGCCAATGTGTGGTGGATATGTCTGAACCTAGCCCGTCCACACACCTCCAAGAGAGCTATCAGGCCACACCTGATATTGATGAAGTGTCGACCAAGTGGAAGGAGGAGAATCATTCAATTCTAGCTCAAGGACTGCCTCCTCTTCCACATGTTTTCTCCACTTCACCCCTTCTTGAGGAGGAACCTGTTCTACAGGAGGTGAGTGAGGAGCAGAAGATCCAATCTACAGTCCTTCAAGTGGCTGTCACGAGCGATGACGAAGAAGAAATCATCATTGATGCTCCTTGTGAAGTCACCATCAGCAGTGGAGAAGATGCAGGTCTTACACATATGCAGATGTTCCAGCAATATGAGGAGGAACAAATGCATGGTGAGCTCTCTTCCCTTATATTTGATGAACTTCCTTGCTGTTTTGATGATGAGGACGACTACGCTGAGGAGCCTAAGTTGGAGGAGGACCAGGAGAATATCTTTGAACATCTAGAGATCCTAATCTTTGAGGAGGAAAAGGAGAGGTCTGTCTTCCTTGAGGAAGGCCTCGAAAGAGCAGAGGATGAGTTTGACAGGATCTCCAACGAAGCAAAAGGAAACAAGTCAAACCATGATACAATGCAGAAGGAATGTACATGTCAAAGGGCTAACGGTGATGATCTAGCAGCCACAGATTTCTTGGTGAAGAGCACCAATTCAAAGGACCAGCATTCAACAGGCTTCCAAGGACACATAGATTACATATATGTCGGAGGCATGTTCGATTTTGATCCACTCGGATTCTAGCTAATGCAGGTGACAGGCAAGAAGAGCAGGTCACCAACTCTCTTCTTCATTCAGCTACTTGCCTGGCACCATATGTCTTCTTGCCAGGAAGGAGACTTAAGAAATTTTCCTTTCGATCCAGGAGAGAGGTGAATTTTCTTGGTTAGCTATACATAATAGTTTGCTTTCAGTTGTTTTTTCCTGTTTTCCCTAAGTGCAGTTACACAGGTAGCATTTTTAGCCTTGTGTGTTTCCCTTTGTGTGTGGGGGTGAAAACTTCATGTTTGATTCTTGAATCTTTCTGATTGTTGATAATTCTTTCATAGCTGCATCTGACTCTGCGCCCAATGTATTTTTAAGGCAACTGGGTTCTAAGCATAGCAGGCATGTTTCCCCTGTGAGTCGCCAATCTGTTGACCAATTTTTGCCCCCTAGCAAAATTATGGTCAACTTCTTCTCTGGCTTTTTGAAGCCAGTCACTTTCAAGTTGCGAGTTCATCTTCAAGTTCATGCTCAATTCAAGCCCGGTTCATTGGTTCAGCCTGGTTCATCTCAGTTCATTGCTTGGTTCAAGGACGGTCAGGGTTTAACAAAAAGTTCAATGCTAAGTTCAACGGGTTTGGTTCAAGGGGCTGCCCTTGGCTGAAGGCACAGTCAAAGTCAAAGTGCCCTTTGGAGGGCGGGCAGACATTTCAAATATTTCAAAGGATTCGGGCCGCTACAAATGCAAAGGCCAATAAGGGATCCGATATGATGCCACATGGGCCCGATGACGTCACAGTGGCCGTCAAATTTAATAGAATAAAATTTCTGTTAATGTTTAAAATCATGACAGCCACAGAAGCATCAATTTTAACGGAATAGAATAACTATTTGTTTTCAAATGAGAAGCACTAGCCTGGAAAAGAGCTTAGGATCAAGCGACCCGCAAGTATGTCCGCCCAAGGAGCCAAGTGGCCAAAAAGGGGACAAATTCCAAGTGGCAAGCAAAGATGACAGGGCAGGGAGCAGTTGAGCGATCCAAGTGGCATAGACAGAAGGCATTTACTGCCTGATGGTGTAAAGAACAATTGGATAGAGTGCTAAGTAAAGAATGAGTGAGCAGTTAAGTCCAAATGGCATAGATTGAAGAAGCAACTTCGATAGGTGAGATATGGCAACAAATCGATCATTTGGGATGATAGCGGCTAGCATCAACAACCGATTTCTCCATTTGTATTAATTGAAAGGCAAGCCGTGTAAGTCACCTAAGCAGGAAGTGGAGGTCTCGAGTAGGCAAATGAACGGCTCATTAATATTTTGAGCGGCTTCTTTCTTTTCATGAACAACCATTTGTAAAAAAGAGCGCCAAATGAGCCTCTTAGACTTTCCATATATATTTGATACTTGTCATTTTGTAATCATCTTTTCACAGTTTTAGCCAGGCACAACCCTGCTAAAATTTCTGCCTGAATCAAATAAAATGTAGTTTTTGCCTCCATTTGGATAGATGTTTCAGAGTATGTGTTGAATGTTTGCTTGTGTCAAGTCATTGTCTTTTGATGCTCTCACAGGTTCAACACCAGCAGACCTGTTGTCTACAAGGTGCCATTATTGCAGCTGACAGGAGAAGAGCAGTATTTGGGAGTGAAAGAGCAAAAGAAATTACTTCATAAGTGTGTGTTTCATAGCACCTTGGGTGATCTTTGTTCTCGATTTTCCATTGAAGCCTCCCTGCTAGTTTCTTGCAGCTTGGTCCTTCTGCCAAGTGCATAGTGTATGTATGCATTTGTCTGATTCTGAGAGTGGATGTGTGAAGGTCAACCTTTATTTTGGTGCATTACCTCTTTTAGAGTAGGTAGTTTGTTTTCTATGCATTTCTTCTCCCTTTTCATCCCCCCTATATTATACCTATACCTGTATTTTGCACTACCTGAAACAAACATGATGCATCAAAGGGAGCTATCCCTTATCTAGAGACTCTCCTCTCCTACTTCGCCATCCCACAGGCGAGAGAGGAGTTTCCATGTTACGGGGAGAAGGCAGGAGCTAGGCCTCCTTGCCCAGGGTGCAATCTCCAGCGTCAACAAGAACATTGTTGGTAATGGAGTAATTAAGTCACATCATGTTCAAATGGTGCAAACACCATCTACTTAACTTATGCTACAAATATAGCTTATTTCAAAAATGCAACTTATCTAACAAGCATAGCTTATGCCTCAACCTAGACCAGCTCCTCAAATTTTGTAGCCACCACCTTTACAAATTCCTTTTCCAAGAATAAAACCCACTCCTAGAGTCTTCAGTGACCTTGGGGAGCCTATTGAAACAATGTTTCATAAACTAGTTACAACCAATATGATTAGTTCGTTGATTCTAAAACACTATCCTGAGGGTATACCATATCCAAACTGGTACAAAGAGCATGAGTTCTGTGAATACCATCGTGTTCATGGACATTTTATATGCCATTGTGTGTGCAATTGAATCACCTTATCAAAAATATGTTGAAAAATGGGGAAATGTAGTTGGATAATAGATCATCTAATTGCAATCAAAACTTGGGTATCTACCAAAATCTTTTTCCATGACATAATAATGCCAATCAACAATAGCAACAATGAAGACCACAACAACAATAATAATAGCAATAATATCAGCATTAATAACAATGTCAACCCTAAATGGAAGGATCTAAGGCCAAAATGACCCCAATAATCAATAGTCTTACCACATAGTTACACATGACTATAATAAATTTGTAGGTCATATTGTAAGAGGTTATGTATCTATCATTACCACCAATACCAAACCAAATTCCAACATACTAGGACAATCATCCGACCAATGTAAGTAATCCTTCCTTGACCTATGACTACAACTAAGTATAGCAATAACCAAAGATTACCATTTTAGAACCTTATGTCAATAACTCTTTATTGCCCCATGACCACAACCAAATGCACTGGCAATCAACAACTATCTTATTTGGCCCATCTCCATAATTTTCTAGTTACAATTGTCTTGTATCCAATTTGGATTGTGTAATTGTAACACAATGGTCTAAAATCACCATCCCAAGACCATAACCCCTACCACTGAACCAATCTAACACATTATGCCAGCTAGGAGTAAGCCAATTACTACTATTAATGAAAAGACATATGACATTGTGGAAAAACTCCAAAAGACACCAACACAAATATTCATTCTATACTTATTACGTACATCTCCCATTCACAAAAATATCCTTATATAACTCCTAGGCCAATCATAAGTGTCAAATGACATTAATCTAGATAAATTCCAAGCTTTGGTTGGATACCTATTCCCAAGCCAAAAGTTGACCTTTGATCAAAGTGATATGTCATCCCTTGGCCATTTTCATAACAACCTGTTATACATTGAAGTTATCATCACATGGTACAAAGTCAAACATGTTCTCATATACAATAAATCAGGCCTAAATATCGTGTCTCTAAATATAATCAAACATCTAGTATATACATCAACCGACCTTCAACCAAAGACTATTACTCTCAAGGATTAGGATAATGAAGAGTAGGAATCACAAGGAACCATAAGTTTACCAGTGATCATTGGGCCTTTGACTCATGATACACTTTGCCATGTGATGGAACTAGACCTATCATATAAATATTTTTTGGGTAGACCATGGATACATGAAATTGGTGAAATCCCTTCAACATTGCACTAATGTATCAAGTTTCCTCACTTAGGGATGGACATAATTATCCATGGAGATTTGCATCCATATGAACACTACAAGCATTTGGAGGCCGAATATGAAAGTTAAAATTATAATTTTGGCCTAGACCCAGTACCCAAGAAGGACAAAGACGAAGAGATACTTGTTTAATTACCAGAGGCCAATTACATAGACCCTGATAGCCTTGTCTCATCTTCACATACACCTCCTATTGAAATGTCTAATCATTTTATCATTTCAGATAATGGTCTAGGAGAGTATTTTACCCATGACATGTTCCATATTTCCAAGCTTCCAAAAAATCCCAAGACTAATGGAAAGCCCAAAGCTAAGATAACTTGCATGTAATGGTAATAAAAGGGAAAGGGAAAGCTCCATAACCTAGTGCATGTTATCTTCACATTTGCCACTAGCCAAGAAGAGGACCTTCTTACCAATGATGATTCCTACTTATACAATGAAAAATTGGTTTATTGTTACCGTGGTACAAAGTATCCCATCCCTAATAAGATCATGGATAACCAAGCATATGAAGGCAGAGGCCTCAGGCCAAATTAGTAGGGTAATCTTGAGCCCATTTCTATGACCAGATATAAAAGAACTTATGATCTCAATTTTAAACCACTTGGGGATGACCCTACATATATTATTTGTGTTCCAATGCTAATGACTAGTGATGATGATGTCAGAAGCAAAGTAGAGTTTGATCATAGCATCTATGAAGACTTTTCTAGTACCAACTTATTTGACCCATACACCATTTGAACCATTACATCAATAATCTAACATCCCCTCATTCCCCTTTATCATCATCAATTTATAGACTGGTACAAACAAAAATCCACAGTACTTTTAGATGAGTTTGAGAATGATGAGGCCTTTTATGATTTTCTAGGCGTAATAGACAATGTTCTATTGGGAGACAACAAGCAAGGGTTCTCTATCAAACTAGATCATGTAGCCTATTTTGAAGAGCATGTGAACACCCTTAGCCAAAAATAAAAGAATAAAGCATTGAGGTCACAAATTGAAACCTCTGTGAGGCACTTTTGGACCAGGGTAAAAGTATAGAGAAAGGCCAATATTTTGGTGAAATCCTATTTCAAGTACCACTAGATGGGGGTGTTCACCTTTCCTTGAATGAAGCTGAGGAGACCACCAATGATGAACTTGATTTTCGGTCTAGAGTTTGATACAGAGGAACAACATGCCTTTCATCAATTTAACCAAAGATGTCCTACAGTATTTGTTACATGGCCATTATTACCATTAGGAGATTTAGCTTCTTCCTATTTAGGAGAGCTTGAAAAACCAATCTGACCAGAGGACTTTGCCATTGTTGGCCAATTCACATCCTTGCAAACTATTTTGGAAAATGGCTCAACTCTCCTAGTAGAAGATACTACGAAAGTCAACATTGGGACTCTAGATGACCTGAAGTGGATCAAATTAGGTGTGTCCCTCACTAAGGAGGAACGTGAAGTTTTTACAACCCTTTTGAGGGAGTTTGTTGATAATTTTACATGGGCCTATTTAGACATGCCAATTTTGGACCCCACCTTGGTTGGACACCACCTTGTTATGAATCCTAATGCCAAACTTGTGAATAAAAAATTGCATAAAATGTATCCTCATATTTTTTTATTAGTTAAGAAAGAGTTTAAAACCTCTTGGAAGAAATATGCATCAACCAATTGACTATTCAGAGTGGATCTCAAATATTATGTCTGATAGTAAAAAGCCAGAAGGGATCAAAATCTACACTGATTTTAGAGACATTAACAAGGCCTACCCGAAGGATGAATTTCCTCTACCAAATATCGACATGATATTTGACTCCACGACTGAGTATGAAATGTTTTCCCTCATGGATATATTTTTAGGATATAACCAGATCAGGATTGTGCCAGAAGACCAACAAAAAATAGTATTCACCACACCTTAGGGAACATTTTTTATTAGGTTATGATGTTTAACCTTAAGAGTGTAGGGGCCACATAACAAAAAACTATGAATGTTATAGTTCATGATATGATGCATGATATTATTGAAGACTATATCAATGACATATTGAATAAATCTAAGACCCATGTAGATCATCCAACCGTATTATGAAGGATATTTGAAAGTATTTATGAATACAAGGTTTGACTTGATCCCAAGAAGTGTATCTTTGGTGTCACTTCAAAAAAATTGTTAAGCTTTATTATCTCTCATCGAGGCATTGAAATTGATCCTTTCAAGGTATAAAACATTATCGAGATGCTACCACCTTCCACTTTGAATCATTTCCATGGTTTACAGGGTAAAATCCACTCTATCAGATGCTTGATTTTGTAATTGGCTGATAAATACCATCCCTTCACTCATTTATTGAATAAATGTTTTACATTTCCTTGAGATGAAAAATGTTACAAATACTTTGAGCACCTGAAGGAATATCTTGCCAATCCACCTATTTTGTTACCATCAATGCTAGGAAGGCCATTTCTAATATACCCATCTCCCATTGACAAAGCCCTACGGGCATTTTTAGCTCAACATAATGACTATGGAAAAGAACATGTTGTGTACTATCTAAATTGTACACTGGTAGTGTATGAGCATAATTATATGCCAATATAAAAAGCTTGTTTAGATATGGTCTTTGCAGCCCAAAATTTATGTCATTATGTGCTTAACAACAAGACCATAGTCATTGCTAAAATAGATCTGCTCAGGTATCTACTAACCAAAATAAATTTATAAGGTTGCATGGCCAAGTGGATCATGTTTTTGAGTAAATTTGAGATTGATTACATCAATCAAAAGGCCCTAAAGGGACAAGTACTCTCAAATTAGCTTGTTGATGCTCCCCTTTCTGATATTCAACCACTCACTTTTTCATTCTTAGATGAATCCATCATGACCATCTCTTGAGTAGTAGTACTAGAAGTTGTATTTTAATGGTTCATTCACTTCTCGTGGCTTAGAGGTAGGCCTATTATTTATTACACCACAAGGGGATCTCATTCCCAAATCATTTTGTATTAGCTTTCCTTGTAATAATAACATGGTTGATTACAAAACACTCATTACAAGGCTTCATCACGAAGTGTAATGGAACATTCAGTATCGCATGGTTCATGGTGATTCTTAGATAATCATTAATTAGGTTATAGACTAGTTCCAGACCAAATATGATAAGTTGGTACCATACAAGGCCATGGTGGACGTTCTCAAATAGTAAATTTCCCACATTTAGTTTGAAAACATACTTAGGGCCTATAATATGACAACAAATGCCATGGTTACAATCAGTTTTTTGATCTGCAGCATAGATAAGGAAAAATACTATCAATTCCTTGTTGAAAATCTTATATCACTTGCCCATGAACCTTCAACCATTGAAATGATCTATGATATTGTTCGTCTCAGTTCTATTTGGTATTTAGACCCATATAACTACCTTCATGACCAAGTCATTCTGCCATACCTATCCCATAAACAATAAAAAGCTTTTACACACTAAGACTATAGATATATCATACTCGGCCCTAGCCTTTATCACAAAATCTTTGATGTAACTTTGCTTCATTATTTGAATTAGGTAGAAGCTAAATCAATGTTAAGGGAAGTTCATGAAGGAGTTTATGGATCCCACACCAGTGGGGCCATCCTTCCCAAAAAATCCTACATATTGGTTACTATTAGCCAACCATGGAAGAAAATGTAGCTATGTATGTGAAAATATGTAAAAAATGTTAGAGACATGCCAATTTAATTCATGCTCTAGCTAGAACACTCAAACCAATGCTCACACCATGGCCATTTTCAATGTGGGGACTTGATCTTGTTAGGAAGATTAACCCTACCTCATCTGATGGCCATAAACACATCCTCACTGCCACTAAATATTTCACTAAGTGGGTTAAATCTATACCCATCACTTACATGAGTGGAAAACATATTTCCAAATTCATCTTCAACCATTTCATTTGCTGCTATGGTATCCCATCTGACATATGTCTTAAAATAGTGGATCATTTAAGAACAAGGATGCCAAATCCCTATGTGTCGAGTTTAATATTACCCAACACTTTTCCATTGCATATTACCCACAAAATAATGGCCAAGCAGAGGCATCTAATAATACCATTATCAATATTATTAATAATATTTTCAATGATGTTGGTTGTGATTGGTACTTGCAGATATTTCATGGCCTCTAGGATTATTGTACTACTTACTTTACTCCAATAGGAGCCACAACATATTCATTTATCTATGTCACTAAGGCCATCCTTCTCATCGAGGTTGAGTTACCTTCTCTGCATATCTCATTGAATCACACCTTGGATGATGACGATTAGAAAGTAGCTCACCTGCAAGAGTTGGAGTTATTGGATGAATAGTGCATGGCCGTTGTAAACAGCCTTCAAGCATATCAAAATTGGTTACGTGGGAAGTATAACTAGTGTGTTAAGCATAGAGAGTTTGAGCTTGGTGATCTTGTCCTCAAAGAAAACCATAAGAACACCATGACCAAGATAAATAAAAAAGGTAAGTTGAAGCCTAATTGGATAGGCCCTTATGTCGTTGTTGCTAATTATGGATTTTTAGCTTACATGATAGCTACATCGGATGGAGATGAAATTGATGAAACCATGAACTTAATACATCTCAAGCATTATTTCACTTCAGAGACAAATAATTATCTATGATGATCATTTGATTTGTACCCTAATCTCACCTTCCTTGTATCATAGTGTATACCATTTTTACCATAACTTACCCTTTGATCGAAGTTGTTTTACCCTCCCAACCCACTCTTTTGACCTTGGTTTTGATCCATTGGTTCTTTGGGCACCTTAATCAAAGGGATTCAGATGAATTTTCACGAGTTGATTCAATATTCTACAAAGAGATAATATTCTGGACCAATATGGAAATGGTTTGGCAAATGCATTCTTCATTATTACCATACTCTATTTCATTCAAATTTTTAATAATTATAACCACCTTTATGGAAATAAGTATAATTAGCACATGACATTTTTTCCTAATTATAACTACATGTGGTAAAATTAGGGGCAACACCTTCACCATGCATTGTCACATCACCTTGCCATTCCTATTTTAGACTGTGCCATTTGCCTAATTCATGAACTTGTTGCTACCTGGTCAGACTCCTCCACTATACAGTGAAATTATAGTGACTTAAGGTCTTAATGGGACTATGTAGGTAGTGCTTGATTTACATTGAGGTTAGCTCAGTCACCCCTTTGCCACGCTCTCACCAGTTTATGAGAAATTTAAGTTTGAATGCTTTCACCATTTTTTGAGCAACCTTTGCCATGCTCTCACTATTTTGTGAGAAACTTTTGCCATGATATTTCCATTTTATAATCAATTTAAGATTGAAAACTCTCACCATTTTTTGATCAACTTTCACCATGCTCTCACTATTTTATGAGTTGGACTGTTTCGTATCTCATCATTTTTCATTGAGTTGAGATGCCTCAAAATTTTTAAAAGTATTGGTAAAATATTTATAAAATCCTTAAAATCATAAAATCATGAAAAATATATTAGAATTTTCATGTGAGATATAAAACCATCTAAATTTATTGGGATGCACCATCTTATCTTTTTAGTTTATTTCTAGACCACCTTGGTCTTTTTCCTCCTATTTCTGGGAGGACTACATCATCCTGAGGTCCACATGGACTATGTAGGTAGCATTTGGATACATGGGGTATCTCGGGTTTGCTTGACCACATATTCCTTTCTTTTTTGACCACATCTTTGCCTTAAAGATCCTAGGACTCCTAACTATCTCACAAGCAACCACTTGTCATTTAATTTCCCCATCCTTATTAACCTTAGCCATATGCTCTAACCATTTTGTGAGTTCCTATTATGAGCATTATGTATTTGACTTTGATACACTAATGACCGCTTATATTTTTTATACTCTTTCCATTTTACAAGTGATTTCCATTTAAACACTCACCATTTTGTGAGTACCTTCATCTTATGCTATCACCATTTTGTGAGCAACCATTTCTAATGCTCTCGCTATTTTCTGATTTATTTACACTCTCATTATTTTATGAGTTATTTATGCCCTCACCATTTTATGAGTTTATTCTCCTTCTTAGACTTAGATGTAGTAATCATTATGAACGTATTTCATGTGTATGCACTTGTCTATTGACTTTTAGTGTGGTTTTAGCCTAAGCCATACTCTCTTGCACTTGTGTGATTTATTTGTGTTGACACTTTTATGATCGTGAATGTCATCCTCTCTTTTTTCTCACGCACTCACTATTTTTTGAGACCATTCTCATATTCCTCTACACATATATTGTGATCAAATAATTTGACAAAGAGAGGAGGTTAGACCAAGTGTTAGTCCATAAAACCATGAAATCAACACACTAACATACTAACATCTCTAAGCCTAGATCTTAGGGGGAGATTAATGAACAAACAATAATTGAAAACCCAATTAAAATGCAAAGAACAACAATCTTTACCTTCCTTGAGAGCTCCAAATGATTTCTTTGTTGGCTTGCTCGGTTTATGCATAAGAAGTCTTCATTAATGACATATGGTTAACATCATCTCCTCTATGCACCATTGTTGAATGTTTGGCTTGATTGATATGGCTTAGCTCAATTTCAACATTATAACACTAGGCTTTTAGCTTGATGAATCTATTCCTGCATTATAAATCTACTTTGATTGAGCTCCCTAAATTAAGAGCTCTAGGCTTGCTTTTATAGGCTTTCAAATCCCTTGGAATGGGTTAAATATGATCATGGTTGAGTTTATTAACTTTGGTTGAGTTTGGCATATTCTTAGAATATTATTTTATATATTTTCATCAAGTGACAACTCACAAAGGTAATGAGTGTGTTCTCGAATGTTCTAAGATTCTCTTGAATTTTTTTTAAAAAAATTGATTTAATTGATTTATTAGCTCATGAGTGAACTCAATTAGGATTTTAAATTGATTTAACTTGCTAATTGATTTTGATTAGGGTGTGCAAGTTAATTAATTATTTTTAGGTATTTGGTCATTTGTTTGATTTTGATTAATTTAAAGAGTGTATTTGCCTAGTTTAATTGATTTAATAGGACAAATTTATTAATGCAAGGTTATAAATCTAAATTTGAGACTAATAGAAATTTTTGGGCTAGGTATCCAATGATTAGCAAGAATTGGTCTAAAGTTACATATGAAGCCATTGGTGGCCAAATTTATATGTCTAAAATTTATTCCTATTTGGAAATATGTTGCATGTTGTAAGCATAGTAACATCTTTTCAAAGAATAAAATGGTTCTTTATGCTTACGACTTCAATGGTAATGATTGAATTGTAGCTACCCCCTTGAGGGAGTGGTTGAAAAGTGGGTTGAAAAATGGTCTCTCAAAAGAAAGAAGTGAAATGAGGGGACTAAATAAATAAATATGATGGAGTGACAAAACAATGATTTACCCAAAGTTAGGCAAAATCATTGAGAAATGCAAGTGGGATGGTGTACAATGGTTCTCCCAAAGGAAATTATAAGCATTGTATCCTGATAGTGGTAACATGGTATGATAACACAATGATTTTCCCCAGTAGGTGATATAATAATTGAGAAGATGGATCTACCCTAGTTAGGATAGACAAACAAGAAAGTAAAATTGGTGATAACACAATGATTTTCCCCAATAGGGGATATAATCATTGAGAATGCATGTGGAATGGTGTACAGTGTTGATGTAGTTTACCCCGATAATGAAAAACATGATTAATAAGTTGATACAGAGGATAAAGATGAATTTGAATAACTTGCTAACAGGGAGATGCTAATTTGAACTAACAAAGGTTGAAATTCTTTCGTTACTTAATTACTTTGTTTGGGATATGATTGGGTATTAGATTAGGATTGTTGTTGGTGTTGGTACTAAGGATATGGTGATGTGACGTTGATGTTGTAGGCCTCTCAAAGCTGATTTTTACTGTAGCATTTGATGGTAGGCCTCATGATAGAACACCATGGGGGCTTGGCCAAAATATGCATAAAAATTGACTCTCGATATTCAATACTCAATAGAAAACAATTGCACCAATGATAAAAACCATGATGACAATGTAGATGTTTGAATATGGATATATTCAATAATAATATGCAAGGAATCACCTAATGAACACACATAGAATGAATCAATTCCATAGTGCTAAAAGCAAAAAAATAAGCACACAAATAAACAAACAAACAAAATAGACAAATAAAGAAATAAATAAGACAAATAAAGAAACAAATAAGTGTTAGTCCATATGTTAGTATAAACAACATGATGAATATTACCCCTAGAAACTAGGTGACAACTGAACAAACAAACAGGATGGGCTATAGAAGAAAAGGAAGGGAGTGGCCGAGCTATCTCCATATGTGCTAGGCAAGTAGACATTGACTACATAGTTCCATGGATATGATGATCCAACAAAACTTCAGGCTAAATGTAGTTCTCCTAAGAAATGGGAAGAAAATGATGATTGATAGAAACCATTATAGATGTGATAGAAGAATAGGGATGAACTCACAAAATGGGGATAGTGTAGGATAGAAGGCCAAAAATGATGGGGAAACTAAGGAACAAGTTTTTTATTTGTGACTTAGTGATGGTTTCTAGAATATTTAAGGCAAAGAAGTGGTCAATGTTTTTGGTTTTTCTAAATGATTTTCAAATGTTTTTGGAATTTTCAAAGCATCTCAACTCAATTGAGAATGACGAGACACTAAAACAATCCAAGCTCATAATACGGTGAGAGTGCTATAACTTGAAATGATGCTCATAAAATGGTGAGAGCATGGCTGAAGTTATTCGTAAAATGGAGAGAGTGTTACAACTTGAAATGATGCTTGCAAAATGGTGAGAGAGTGAGAACTTTAAATGATGCTCACAAAATGGTGAGAGCATGGCTAAAGGGGGACTGATCTGACCTCAATGTGAATCAAATGCAACCCACACAGTCCCAAAATGGTTTTAGTTCACAGTAGTTCACCTTAAAACATGGGAATCTAACTAGAGTAGCAACCAATTCAAACAAAATAGGCATAATTAGTATGATGGCATAATATGGCATAGGAATGGCTAGGTGATATGTCAAGGCATAATAAACAAATGTTGGACCTAGTTTGCCCATAGGTGGTTATAACTAGGATATAATTGATAGATCAATGATACCAATTTGCCCCAGAAAATGATATAATTAGTATCAAGACAAGTGAACATGGATTTGCCCCAGCAGGTGATATAATCAAGTTTACGTAAACAAACTTGATAATAAGGGAATAAGAAATGAAGGATGCAACTACCAAAACTTTTGTCATACTGCCTCTATCTGAAATGCTTGAAATAACTATTGAAATTGATCTAATTTTGTATACTAAAAATGTAAAACCAATGGATGAACTAGGGTCAAATGGGCTAGGTTGATAGGATTCAAAACATGTTTGGTCGATTAGGAATGGAATAGTTGGATGGTCTAGTTGGAATGTTAAAATGAGAGGATGGTAGAACAAATAGTTTGATAACGGTATAAATAATAATATTGATAATATGGTATAACTTGAAATGATCCTTATAGATGATACATCAAGTTACTCAAGCATAGTACCGTTTGACATGAATAATGTTCATCAGCTCATCAAGTTCGTTGTTATCTAGTATGGTGAGCCTATATGCTCTAGTGTCATACTATGCATTGATGATGAAAGGACCCACCTAGTTGGGTTTGAACTTTCCTTTATGCTTCTTTTTAGTTATGGTATTCTTTTGGTTCTCTTTTAGGACAAGATCACCAAGTTCAAATGTTCTATGTTTTACACGTCAATTTTATTTACCCCAAAGTTGATTTTGATAGGCCTATAGATTGTTCACAACATCCATACACTTCTCATCAAGTAAATCTATCTCTTTTAGGTGAGCTACTCGATAGTCATTATCATCAAGAACATGCTTGAAAGATATGCATAATAAAGGAAACTCAACCTCAATGGGAAGTATGGCTTTAGTTCCATAAATAAGTGAGTATGGAGTGGTTCCTATAGGTGTTTGATGATTGGTACAATATGTCCAAAGGGCATGCAATATCTGAAGGTGCCAATCATGACTGGGATCATTGACAATCTTTTTCAGAATGTTGGCAATGGTTTTATTTGATGCTTCGGCTTGGGCATTACCTTGAGGTTAATACACTGTTGAAAAGTATTGTGTGATCTTGTATTTGGCACATATCTATTTGACATCCTTGTTCTTAAATGATCCTCCATTATCAGATATAATGTCTAAAGGGTCATAGCAGTAAATGAGATGGTTAAAAATGAATTTATAAATTTTCTTTCTAGTCACATAAGTGAGGGGTATAGCTTTGACCCACTTAGTGAAATATTTAGTGGCAGTGAGAATGTTTTTATGGCCATCTGATGAGGTGGGTTTTATCTTCCCAATGAGGTCAAGGCCCCATGTATCAAATGGCCATGGTGTCAACATTGATTTTAAGGTCTTGGTAAGTGCATGAATCAAATTATCATATCATTGACACTTGTCACATTTCTTGACATATACAGCTACATCCATGTCTATTTTTGGCCAATAGTAACCAGTACACAAGAGATTTTCAGATAGAACTACCCCACTAGTGTGGGCTCAACATACTCCTTCATGAACTTCCCATAATGCTAGTATAGATTCTGCCAAAGTTAAACAATGAAGCAGAGTTCCATCAAAACTATAGTGGTGTAGGGTTGGTCCGAGTAGGGTGTAACATTGGGCATTGTGAATGAAAGATTTGGTTTGTTTCTGGGATAAGTTTGGTGAGAGGATTTTCTCATGTAAATAAGCATATAGGTTTTAGTACCAATTAGAGCTAGGATTAATAATATCACATATCATTGCAATAGTTGAAGGTTCATGAGTTGGTGTTGTTAGATTTTCTACAAGAAATTGATACTCGCTAGTTATGTCTACATGATGAATCAATGATCCAATGGTAGCCATGGAATATGTTGTTTTTTTACTCGCTCTTGGCATATGCTCAAATTTAATGTTGATGATCTGATGCTTGAGAGTATCAACCATTGCCTTGTATGGAACTAGCTTGCCATCTTTAGTTTGGAAGTGGTCTATAACCTGATT
Source organism: Torreya grandis (assembly GCA_037957365.1). Taxonomy (NCBI): domain Eukaryota; kingdom Viridiplantae; phylum Streptophyta; class Pinopsida; order Cupressales; family Taxaceae; genus Torreya; species Torreya grandis. Next base: position 2,073,255 of record JARHVA010001484.1, read on the forward strand.
GATGATTAACTAAAAATCACCATAAATTTTTAGATGACATATGTTCCATTTTATTACCTGTTGAAGCCCTGCGACAAGTGCTTCATATTTGGCCATGTTATTGGTACAAGGAAAGTTGATTATAGATGACTTGGGGATTAGATCCCCCTGAGGCACTATTAATAAAAGACATGCCCCTGATCCATGTGCAGTGAATGATCCATCAAAATATAGCTTCCAATTTTTTTCCTTAATAAGTGTTTCAATGATGGTCATGATGGATTCACCAAGAAATTGGAATGTTAATGGCTCTGTGTCTTTAAGAGGTGCTTCAACAAGCTGATCTGTGAGAACTTGCCCCTTAATTGATTTCTAGTTTACATACTTTATCTCAAACTCATTGAGTAACATGATCCATTTGGACATACATCTTTGCAAAGCTATTTTTGATAGTAGATACTTAAGTAGATCTACTTTGGAAATAACCATGGTCTTATTTTTCAATATGTAGTGGTGCAATTTTTGAGCTATAAAAACCATAGCGACACAAGCTTTTTCAATGGGTGTATAGTTGTGCTCATATGTAACCAATGTATAGCTTAGATATTACACTACATGTTCTTTTCCCTTATCATCATGTTGAGCTAGAAGTGCCCCCAAAGCATTATCAGTAGCAGAAATATATAAAAAGAATGGCTTCCCTGGCGTCAGAGGTAATAGAACTGGGGGATTCATGAGATAGTCCTTCAGCTACTAAAAATCCTTTTGACAAGTGTTATCCCAATGAAATGTGACATATTTATTTATTAGGTGTGTAAATGAATGGAACTTGTCCTATAATTGAGATATGAAGCATCGAATGGACTGGATCTTGCCCTGCAAATTATGGAGCTGCTTCAGATTGGTCAGTGGTAGTATCTATATTATGGCTCTTACTTTAGCTGGATCAACTTCAATGCCCATATGAGACATGATGAAGCCAAATAATTTGTCTGATGTAACTCCAAACACATACTTCTTGGGGTTGAGCCTGACTTTGTATTCTCGTTGTCACTCAAATATCCTCCTTAATGTTGTTGGATGGTCAGCCCTAGTTTTGGATTTGCTTAGTATGTCGTCAACATAGTCTTCGACAGTGTCATGCATCATATCATGAAATATGACTTTCATATCTCTTTGATAAGTGATCCCTACATTCTTAAGGCCAAATGGCATGACCTGATAATAGAATGTTCCCCATAAAGTGGTGAACATTGTTTTATGTTGGTCTTCTGGGGTTATTCTAATTTGATTGTAACCTAAGAAATCATCCATTAATGAAAGAATTTCATAACCCATTATGGAGTTGAATATCATGTCAATGTTATGTAGTCTAAAGTCATCTGTAGGGCATGCTTTGTTAATGTCACAAAAATTAGTATATATTTTGATTCCCTCTGGTTTCTTATTGATAGGTACTATGTTGGAAATCCATTCAGAGTAGTCAATTGGTCTAATACATCTTGCTTCTAAGAGTTTCTCCAACTCTTTCTTCAACAATACATATGTGTGAGGATGCATCTTGCATAGCTTTTATTTTATAGGTTTGGCATTAGGATTGACCATAAGGTGGTGCAAAACCAAGGTGGGGTCCAAACTAGGCATGTCAAAATATGCCCAAGAAAATATATCTATAAACTCTCTTAGTAGGGCTATGAAGACTTCACACTCCTTCTCAGTAAGGGATGCACCTAGCTTGATCTACTTTGGGTCATTTGGGGACCTGATGTTAACCTCTGTTGTATCTTCAACTAGAAGATTTGAGTCATCTTCAAGGATATTTGGTAATGAATTGAACTGATTGGTAACATTAGAGTCCTCTATTAGGATTGGTTCTTTGACAAGCTCTCCAAGACATGAGGAATCAAAACCTCCTAATGAGAGATCAAGCCATGTGACAAAGATAGTTATAAATTCCTATATGACTTGATCAAAGGCTTCCTTCCTTTCAAGATTGAATTTGGACCCATTATCATGATCATTATTATCATCCTCTTGAATGATTCGATAAAAAGTATGTTGCTCTTCAGGACTAAACTCAGATCCATAGTGAACTTCATCATTGTTAGTTTCTTACATGATTTTCTCAAAATCCTGATGCTCTTCAATACTAAATTCAAAAACATAATAAGTTTTTCATTGGTGGTCTCCTAGTTTATACATAAAGAAGGTTGAACACCCCCATCTAGTGGCACCTGAAATAGGTTTTCACTACTAGGCTGGCCTTTATCTTTATTATTTCCTTGGTCAAAAAGTGCCTTAAATAAGTTTTCACTTTGAGACCTCAATGTTTTATTTATTTTCTTTTAGCTAAGGGTGTTCAGTCATTCTCCAAAATAGGCTTCAAGATCCAAGTTGGTTGAGAATCCTGATTTATGAACTCCCAACAGAACATTGTCCCTAAGGCCTATAAAATCATAGAATGTTTCATCATTTTGAAACTCATCAATTGGTATCTGCATCTCTTTTTTTTCCCAATATATTATTTGGGGATAATATAATGGCAGGGGATTGTTACAATTGATGGGGTGAAGGGTGAAAATGGTGTGATTATCAAATAGGTTGATCTAGGCTAAGTCATCGAATATGCTATGATCAGACTCTGCTTCACTGTCAGTATCCTTATCACTAGTCGATGGTGATGGAACATGAGTAAGGTATATGGGGTCACCCTTAGGTAGTTTAAATCCAATTCCATAAGGTCCTTCATACTTGGTCATAGAAATACTTTCCAACATTCCATGTAGATTTGGCCTGAGGCCCCTTCCTTCATAATCTTGATTTTCCATGATACGATTAGGAATGGGATACTTGGGGTTATTTTAATAATTAGCCAAATTATCATTATATAACTATGACTCATCTCCTTCAAGAGGGTCTTGTTCTAGGGTAGAAGCTGGTATGAAAATAACTAGTCTTGGATTATGAACGTGGCCTTTCCCCTTTATTTACTAGTGCACGTGTGGCATAGCTTTAGGTCTTCCAAAGGCTTTTGGGTTCTAAGGAAGCTTTGCAATATGAAATGTATCATGAGTCAAGTACTCTCCTGGGCCATTATCCAAGATGTTAAAATGATCAGATACTTCAGGAGGTGGCATGTGCTTGAGAGAATTGAGGGTATTAGGGTTAATGCAGTTGTCTTTTGGAAATTCAAGGAGTATTGCCTTCCCCTTATCCTACTTATTAGATGGATTCATGCCAAAATCGTAGTTGTAACTTTGGAAGTCAGCCTGTAGATGTTTAAAATGCTCATATAGATGCAAATCTCTTAGAATGTTAACCTCCATCCCTGAATAGGAGAACTTAATACATTGGTGTAATGTTGATGGGATTGCATGGATCTCATGTAACCAAGGCCTACCCAGAAGCACATTGTATGACAAATCAAAATCCAACACATGGAAAAGGGTATTATGAGTCAAGGGACCAATGATAACTGACAATCTAATGGTGCCCTGTGATTAAAAATAGTGGTTTGGCTAAGGTATTCATTCAAGATTTTCTTATGGATTGTTGACGTGCACAACAAATCAAAAATGGATATTTATGCTGGCATTTTTTGTAATCATTCCACTATATCAAATGTCTTTTCTTTAATAATGTTAAATGGCTTATTCTGAGGCCAAATGGTGGGTTTGATGATGGGTGAAGTGGTAGGTGGTTGTGGGCCTGGTATGGTAATTTTAGACCATTGAGTTGTGATTACACAATCAAGATTAGATACAGGACTATTATTGTTAACCAACGATGGTGGAGGGGGGCTAGATAAGATAAGTCTCAATCAATGATGCACTTGAGTGTGGTCATGGGTGAATGATGAGTTATCAATATAAGGTCCTAACATGGGAATCCCCACTTGCTAGTTCACATGTGTGTGGTCCGAGGTCAAAGAAGGGTTTCCAGAATGATTGGATTGGTTTGGTATGACTAGCAATGGTCTTCTCTGGTTGAAATTCGGTCTAGGATTGATGGAAATGATATTAATGCTACCTTTTAAGATATGACCTACAACTGAGTTATAGTCATGTATAATGACATGGTAGGTTTATTGGTTGTGGCCACTATTATGGCCTTAGTTCTCTTTATTATTCTAGCTTTGTTGGTTCTATTATTGATTCAGCCTTTGTTGTTGATGTTGTTTTTGTTGTTGCACTGATTAATTGTTATGTTTAGAAAATGGGTTCTGATAGATGCCAAGGTTTTGATTGGATGTGGAAGCTTCATTATCCAATGTGATCTCACCATTATCCAACATATTTTGGATAACATGTTTGATTTGCACACAACATTGTAAATTATGGCCTTTTACCCTATGAAACTCATAGAATTGTTCTAGCTTGTACTAGTTTGGTATGTCTTTACCCTCATGATATTGCTCTTTTGGAATGGGTTATCTGATTAGGTTAACTATTATGAGCTTTCAAAAGACTACTTCAATGGGTTCTCCAAGGTTGGTAAAAGGACAATGAGTAGGTGGGTTTCTCCTTGGAGGAGGTGGGTTTTACAAAGTCAAAGGCTACTGTAATTATTGCTTTAGCTTAGGTTGTGATTCTTGTGCATGTTATGACTATTGAAGAGGTTTTTGGGTAGGAGTAAGATGAAAAGGTGGTGTTAGCTGAGCAGATGGTGTTTGCACCATTTGGACATGGTGTTACTATGTTATTCCATTCATGACAACTTTCTTATTACGGTTAAATTGTTTTGGCCTATCATTATTATTGGCATGTGCTGGTTACGATACTTTTGCTTGGTTTAGATTTTGATGTTGATTATTGGTCTAATTTTGGTTTTGAAAATTGTTCTAATTGGTTGAGTTTAGTTTTATGATCCTTTTGTTAATAAGGTCTCTTTTGATCACTAAACCTTTGTCAATGATCTCTTTGAACATATGCTCACATTACAACTCCAAATATTAGGCTATTTCACTATGTAGATTTTAAGTAAACACAGCTACTAGTTGTTTATCTGGTAGACTATGGGTAAAGTGGCTAGAAGGAGCTCTCCATAGTTGTAGATAACTTATGAAGCTTTAACCTTATTTTTTATTTTTTTGCGTTAAGTCAACCAATGAAATATCATGCTCGAGATTGTATGATAAGTGTTGCATAAACCTATCTAATAGATCATCAAAGTCAAAAAATAAGTTCTTTTATAGTTTTAAAAACCATTCCAAGGCCTATCCAACTAAACTCCTTAGAAACAACAACAGATAGATGTCATTGTATGTCACTAGCTAACATGCAATAAATAACTCTGTCAGATGTGCTTTGGGATCACCTTTCCCCTTGTAATTGTCAAACTTGGGTGGCTCATATCCTAGAGGGAATGAAATATATAAGTACTCCATGTTAAAAGGATATAAATACACACCATCCAATTAGAAATTTTTAACTTGTTTACTAGCTTAGATGGTAGAAATTGCATCCTTCATTTGTTGTAATTCTTGCTCAAGGAAACTTGTTGGAATATTGGCATGGGTTGATGTTTGGGCATTCACAAGTGGATGACTTAGACTGGGATATGATGGTTGGATTTTCTGGACTAGGTTGGATTGGCTAGGGAATGGTCCAGGAATGTGCATGCATGGATTAGGGTGAAATTATTAAAATTAAACCTATGGTGGTGTGACATTCTGGTTGGGGTTGGATATGTATGATTGATTTTGTGGATATTGGGGCTGGGATGGAGGGATATAACTGTAATGTGCCTATTGTGGTTGAATAGGGACTTATTGTTGACTATTCAAACCTTGTTGTTGAGTGGGAACTTGTGAGCTAAGACCTTGTCTCTAAAACTATGGTATGTTATGCACAAAAGGCAATTACTACCTATAAGGTACTTGACGAACATTGTAACCTCTTTGTTGTTTGAATACCTATTGAGAAGTGCATGCATGTTAGATATTTGGTATCTATCACTGACCAATATGAATATCTTTTTGATTAGACATTGTTTGATTTTAGATTGGTATATTGGCCTTCGAAGGAAGAGGTGTGTTCATTGCTACCTAGTGAGGTGGAACATTGGTTGCCTCATTTTGAGGTGGTAATGTGTTTGGCCTCTGTTGAATTGGGATACTTGATTGTGCATGTTGTTGTGAAATACTACTCATCACATTTTGGGGAGAAGTAGGATTTGACATCTTTTGTTATGGTACGACACTACTTATTGGCTGACTACTTAATCCTATTGGTTGTGTGCTTGAAAAAATCATTGGTTGAAGATTAGAAGTAGTTGGTTGAGGTTGGGATGTATAAGCTCCTACTCCCTAATTTTGAAAACCACTAATGGTGCTAGATGAAGGAATATTTTTTTGTTGATTGATTGTTTGTGTTCCAACACCACTTTGGTTTAAATTGGATGTTGTTGTGCATTATCCCCTATGTTTTTCTTAGTATCATGCATAGAATTGAAGATATTTCCTCTATAATCAATGTATTGAACATTGTTTATACTAAAGTGTTTTGCGTAAATGGGTCTAAACCTTGATTATTTTGACCTATCAACTCTGTTAAAACTTTGTTCAAGGAGCTAGATTAATAAGAGGTGTATTTGACAAGGCCATATTAGTGAAGTTATGTGCTAAATTGAGATATGTCTGGTATGCTTGATTCATTTGATTGAAGTGGTCATCCATGGGACCTCTTTATGCGATAAGCACATGGGGGTTTTGATAAGGTATTGATACAATGGCATTAGGATTGCTTGAAGAGAAATGTTCATGAGTCTGATTGTAAAACATGTTGGAAGGTTCTCTTTCTATATTTTATAAGTTTTCATACCCTACCTCTATGGTTCAATTGGGATCATATGTTGATGGCATTAGTATGTGATAAGGTTATTGTTGAATAATTTATGCAACTAATGGTATGCTAGATAAGTATTGGGTCATTATCTCTTGATCTTGCTCCATATATGGAGGTGTACTAACTAAATAGTTGTCCAGAATAAATTGACTTTGTCCCCCTAGTTGAATGTTTTGGGGTGGATAAGAATCTATTTTCCAAATGACATTGTCTTCAGTAGGGTTTTCCACAAAGTCCCTTTGTGTGAAAGGATTTCCATATCCTAAATTGTACATAGTTCTATTATGTGTACAATGATCCATGTTAAAATTAAATGATAAATATTTCACAACAAGAGAAGGGATTAAGGTTATATAAACTTTGGAAAAGCTATGCCTATTATAAAGATAAAGGATTCAAATGTGATCTAGCTCGATCAAAGGTGGAGCTGAATCTCTAAAAAGTCTATGTAAAAACTTGATAAAAATAGTGTATCATCAAATGATAAATGCTAAGTGTTTGATACATGCAAAGGTCATGCAAAATGATTTAAGAATTACACTACCAAAATCTAATGTTAAAATGTGTTCCAAGTAGGTCTAAGCTACTAAAGGAAAAATTTGTTAGGTCTTTTATCCAAATACAGAGTCAAAATCTAGGCTCAAACAAGATCTACGAGGACTAATGGCCAAACGGTGGCAAAATATTGACTTAAAAAAGATGATTGATTAATCCAACAAACTTGGAATAGTTTAACATAGACAAGGTACATGACTCTAGGCATAAAACATGATTTGATTGGTATAAGATGCTAAACAAGAGATGTTTAAACTGATTTGACCAAAATAAAAACACAAAACAATATAATTTTATAAATTTGAGTGATGAATTAACACGAGTTACATAATCCAAAAGAGGAAGATCTAGGTATCAACCCCATGAATTGAGGTCTAAACCAAAATCAACCAATATTTGAATTTAAAATTGTAATAGTTAATCAAGGACTCAATAAAGGATAAACTATGAATTTGATGACAAAGAGCTAGAAAGAATTGAATAGCGTGACCATGCTAATCCAAGATTCAACAAGGCTCAAGTGATTGGTTGCAACAAATGATAATGAAGATGTAAGATGAAATGAGACAAGTCTTTTGAAACAAAATGGGTAGCTTAATGGTGTTATCACTCTTGAAAGATGATGTGACAAATGGTTTATGTTTCAAGACTTTAAAGGCACAAGATTTTGAAATGATTTAGGTAGAATAATGGTGCCCTCTTCAATCAAGTGCTACTCCCAATGTTTTGACATTAAAAGGGAATGTTTGCTAAGTTAAATCAAAGTGTCATAAAGATGGTATAACGCTTTCTCAACAATGAAGTGATGTGGACTCATGACTCATCAAATGACATGATTTGAACAATACAAATTTTAGTCTAACACACCAAGAAAAAATGACCAAAATACACTAAGTATAATCATCCAAATCCTAGTAAGGGTACGATAATCTGCGGTTGACTAAACTAATTCTTTTATAAACATACTAGATGGATCAATTACACAATGACTTTCATAGTAAATGATGCAAAATAAATGCACTTTAATTAGGTGTATGCAGAACTTAGCTTGTTGTAAAAAGGTTTTTCTCTTTTTATAACAACTATATCCATCGCTTGCTCAATATAGTACGATGTCTAACGTGTAAATACGCCCCAATGCTTAACTCCAATACTAGCAGGTGGTTTAACCACTCAAACCTTCAATCTTAGTGAGGGTGATGAAGTCAATACCGAGAGATGAAACCTCAGGTCAAAGCTTCCCTATAGAACTCGTGAAAGGTAATGAAGTCCCCCTCACAAGTCAAGATGCAATGAAATAAATGACACAATAGAAAGACTTTATGGTCACCTCAAGATCACCCAATAATATTGTGAGTTTTTGGGGAGGGCTTTAAACAACATTATTTTTATACCTTGGACTAGGCTCAAAGTGTGATGAAATATAATTTTTGATCCCAAAAGTTTCCTAAAGGGGAGGGATGGGAGAGCATACATGCATGCCTCTTTTCTCTAAAACACACAATCAACAAGTAAGCTTGCAAATAATTAAAGTGAGTTTAATTTTGTTGCACCAAATTGAAAATGTTTGACTATATTTTTTACTAACCCCTTGGCTTTAGAATGTACAAATGGAAATAATTGTAAACCACTCAAAAAAAAATTGGCACTTTTGATCCTAAAGGGGACGGATGGGAGAGCATACACGTAAAACTTCCTATTTACTCAAGAAAGTTTAGACTAAACAAATAATGAAAATAAATTATAAAAACATTGAAGTGTATTCAATTTTATAGCACTAAATTAAATGTGTGGTGGTGTTATTTTAGCCCCTTGGCTTTAAGTTGTGAACTTTGAAAGAAATCATATAAACTTAACCAATAAAACATCCTAAAAATGTTTCCTTCAACACCAAAATGAAGGATTCCTAGTTATTTTTAAACATCCAAATGAAGTGTGAAAAGACTAATTTATATTGAAATGGTTTTCTTCAAATAGGTCCTGCAAAGAAAAGGTCAAAACTTCACTTAGCCTTGAAGCTTATTTATCAAATTAGACAAGCAACTTTGAAGAGTAAAATCTATCGACCCGAAAGCAAAACCCCCAAAAAAAATCAAGTTAGGTTAGGAAAAGGTTAACAAAAACTCAAAAGAAACTCAAAAAAATAAAAATAAACCTATGAAATGTGCAAATAATAAGTTAGAAGGTAAAAAACAAGAAAACTGAACACAAAAATCATAAAAACTTGCATTTAGTAATTTAGCCATAACTTTTAAAATATACATTAATTTATCACAAAAAATTTGAAGGTTATTTATAGTTATAAGGCTCACCTATATGAAAAAATTTAGATCAAACTAGTGAATAAAAAAAAAGGTATTAGCTCCATACTAATCATTTTTACCAAACAATTAAAAAACATAAAGTGATAGTCACTAAAAGAGTTATAACTTCTAAAATATAGATATTTTTTTTTTGAAATTTTTAGAGAATATCAATAGAATATTTATATATACTCCTACCAAAATTTATAAAAAAATATTAATTAAATAAAAATTTATTAACTCTTTATGGCCCATTTTTACTCTAAATAAGCAAAAAGAATAAAAAAGAATTAAAACTATGAATACAAAAAAATTCATGGGTTGTGCACTCATGAAGATAGTCCCACCAGATGTGCCATTTGTGATCAAAAAATTTAAAAAATAGAGTAGGTAAGATCAAGTGTTAGTCCATAAACCAAAAAATCAACACACTACATACTAACATCTCTAAGCCTAGATCTTAGGGAGACCTTAATGAATAAACAATAATTAAAAACCCAACTAAAATGTAAAAAACAACAATTTTTACCTTCCTTGAGAGCTCCAAATAGTTTATTCATTGGCTTTCTTGATTTATGCATAATAAGTCTTCATCAATGACATATGGCTAACATCATCTCCTCTATGCAACATTGTTGAATGCTTGATTTGATTGATATGGATTGGCTCAATTTCAATATTATAACACTAAGTTTTTAGCTTCATGAATCTATTCTTGCATTATAACTCTACTTTTATTGAGCTCCCTAAATGAAGAGCTCTATACTTGATTTCATAGGCTTTTAAATCCCTTGGAATAGGTTAAATCTGACCATGGTTGAGTTTATTAACTTTGATTGAGTTTGACATATTCCTAAAATATTTTTTTAGATATTTTCATCAAGTGACAACTTACAAAGGTAATGAGTGTGTTTTAAAATATTCTAAGATGTTCTTGAATTTCTTTTTTAATAATTGATTTATTAGCTCATGGTGAACTCAGTTAGGATTTGAAATTGATTTAACTTACTAATTGATTTTGATTAGGATGTGAAAGTTAATTAAATTTCTTTTAGGTATTTGGCCATTTGTTTGATTTTGATTAATTCAATGAGTGTATTTGTGTAGTTTAATTGATTTAATAGGCCAAATTGATTTAATGCAAGGTTATAAAACTAAATTCGAGACTAATAAAAATTCTTGGACTAGGTATTCAATGATTATCAAAAATTAGTCTAAATTCGGATATGAAGCCATTGGTAGCCAAATTTACATGTCTACATAAATCATGTTTCTTTATCATCAATTTTTTTCTATCTCATATCCTAGGAGAACTACATTTGGCTTGAAGTTCATGTTGAATCTTGCATCCATAAAACTATTTAGGCAACATTCACTTTCTTTGTGCATCTGGAGTCAATTCAGTTACTCCTTTTTCTTCTATTTCCTCTCATTTTGTTTGTCCTATCATTTTGTTTTATTGTCTCCTATAGCCTAGGGGAAATGTTTGTCATCTTTTTTGTGTCATTGTTCCCTCTAGCCTAGGGGAAATATTGTTAGTCTTTTTGTTCTTACGTTTTTATACCAATGTCATTACTATCTAGCTTAGGGGTCACCCTATCGCCAAGAGTAACACCTCTATTACACATGCATGAACACTTTTTTTTTTTTTGAATTAACATTGTAGTTAATCATTATTTATATTTTATATTTATCCATTTAAAATAGTGTGTTTATTGCACTTTTCTTTGTTTTGGATTGTTTAGTGTTTTTTTATTATTTTATCCACTTTGTTTTGTTTGCCACCATTTTGGTTTATTGGTGTTTTGTTGTGAATTTGTTTATTTTATTGGTGTTTTGTTATTTGTTTATTTATTTTTCTTCTTGTTTGTTTATTTCTATTTATTGGTGTTTTATTGTGTTTGTTTGTATGTTTATTTGATTTCATTGTTGTGCCTTGACTTAGTATATATGCATTCATTGGGTGATTCCATGCACATGATATTTAAGTCTATCCATATTCATACGTCAACATTTTCATCATGGTTTTTATCATCAATGCTTTATTTTTAATTTTTTATTAGATCAGGTGTAAGTTTTTATGCATATTACGACTAGGTTATCATGGTGTATACCTTCACGTGCTACAAAAAAAATTAGTTTGGTGGATATTACAAGTAATGGTGATGCATTAATTCTCCTTATTCACCCTTGATAATTTCTTGGCCTATCCAAATATTATCCAAATATAGAGTAATTAAATCATAAATAAATTTTAACTCCTTCTAGTTAAGAGGTGCATCTTCATCCTAACAGTTAGTCCAAATTCATGCATATCCTTTGTATCAGATTACTCTTACTCTGTTACTATGGATTCAGTACATAAGCCCCCTTTTCTTGATTTTCCCTACTAGGGCAACGATGAATTGTATCATGCTTCCATCCACCCTATTAGAGCTAACTATGGTTTTGATGATTATAATCACCTTTGGGCAAATCATTATGTTTTTGATCTATCTAGATGTTAATAATTATAATTGTTTTTGGAAAAATCATTATCATTTTCCTACCCTACTAGGGCATGTTTTCATTATGCTAATGATAATAACTATCTTTGGATAAACCATTATCTCTATCATCCCTACTAGAGAATTTTTCATTATGCTAATGATTATAACCACCTTTGGGCAAATCATTATTTTTTATCTCACTATATCGATGATTATAACTGCCTTTGAGAAAATCATCATTTTTATCTACCCTATTGGGGCATCTTACTGTGTTATTGATTATAACTTTCTTTGGAAAAATCCATCTTTCCCCCTTTTTTACCTCTTGGTCACATCATTTCTTTATTTTTGAGGGAATGTTCACCGAGCTTCTTTGTCGCCTACTCCCTCAAGAGGGCATCCAAGGCTCATCCATCACCTTCTAGGGAAGTAGGCATTAAAAACTTTTTCATTCTTTGAGAATACATTATTGTGACATGTCTTTCAATGCCTTCCCAAATAGGGGTAAACTATAGACACCCGATTTTGTCCACAGTTGGCTTTCAAATGAACTTCATATTGATTTCTACCAAACAATACAAATTAAGCCTAGGAATCACTAAATGTCTTAATTTCATCCACACATCAAAAATTAGTGCTCAAAATTATGTTGAGTCATGCTTATTTGTAATATTACCATGTATGCAATAGTAACCACCATCTCCAGTCAACTTGTGACCTAACAATATGACAGTTTGGCCTTTGGACACATTAAGTGGGGTACTTAAATAATTATTAAAATGTTAAGCAGAATGAATTAACTAATCAAATCAAATTAAATGCTTAAGTGGAATTTATATGTGCAATTAGCGAAAATAATTTTTTTAAAATAAAATTTCAATAAAAATGAGGTCATGATGATATTATCATCCTCAACGTCAAGGAATCAAAAATATCTTCCCTAAAGCCATAAATTAAAAAATGGAGAGACATGTTTACTAAATGGGATCTCTATCCCAAATATTAATTGCATGTCCCTCGTTAACTTAACTAGGGTTAGATTGAACTCAACTACAATTAACTCTAACCTAACTACACTTGGATTAGAGTTAGTTTGGAAGGATATAAATACAAGGCCTCGCCCATTGATACATAAGCTTATTTTTTGTAATGTTATGATGTTAAATTGTTGAGCCAAGCCAAGTCAAATCCAAAGCCAATCCCAACAATACCAATGTAACAAGGAAAGGCGGTGAAAAAATATTCATTGTCAAATAATTCTTGATCGCATAACCAACCACATCAATTCATTGCCAACATACAACACTTGCTCTCATAGAATGTAAAATTATTTTTTTGTCTTCATTTGATAGTTACTTGTATAGTTTTCTAGATCCTTGAGTATCTAGGCTATAGATGTAAATTTCATTACTGTGTTTTTGATTGATTTTGGTCATTATAACACGATACTAATATCCCCTCTTGGATTTATATTGATCACAAATGGTATTTCATTTTATAATATTTTTGGGTTTGTTTATCATAAGAATGTGTTTGTAGCATATGAAATAAAATGCAAACCTTTTTGACCTGGGATATGTGAAGATAGTCATCCATTCTCAAGTGTGATTTTGTCTTCTCCATGTTTTCAAGAATGGGCAGTTTCTCATTCTCAAACAAAATCATAATAATATTCTATGTAATTTAAATATTATATGACTACATAAGAAAACACATTTGCATGTGGTGATACAATCCTTTGAAAAAGAGATCCTGGATATTTTTAAAAAATTAAAATTAGACAAACTAAATGATAAGATCTCAGTCCTCATAATTCCTAACAACATATGAAACAAATAAGTGATATGTTTTGATCTATAAACAAATGGTGGGCTTACATGTTGTCTGAAAAAGGATTGTGACCAAGATTTCATTAAAAAATCATTGGACAATGTGATAACAAATTTATTTAGATGAACGTGGGGTATGTCTACAAATGAAATGTTTGTATTTATAGATAAAGTCATAAATTGATAAGTTTGGTTGAGAACAAATCTTGAACCTAGTGTGAACGTAGAAACATTGAATGCATATTGCAAAAGAATGATAATAGAATTGCAAGGGCAAAATTTGGACTATTTGAAATCAATAATTCTAAAAGACCTAGTTGTGATGGGATGCATTACATCCAACATTGTTGAAAATATTTATATTCATGAAATACACTTGGTTAGATTTGCAAATAATTTGGAGATGAAATGGGAAAACATAAAAGAATAAATATTCAAGAAACAAAAGGGAACCAAAAGACTAGAAGAAGAAACAGTGATGTCAAAGTAAACTAGGGACCTCCTACAAATGTATATATTATAATTTAAAAACAATACACAAGCAAGGAATAATAACATTTATGAGTTCAAATGTCAATCTTTTCCCATTTGGTTAAGTATTAAATTGATAGGACTAAAAGAACATCTTATGTCCCTTAGTTAAGAGGTTTTTGATGACAAGTTATATAATATTGTGATGAGCATTACTCATATAGGCATTATAGATATACTCTCAAGCATTGGATCCATAGCAATGAGTTGCATTTGCATCTTTATTGTTCCGGACTTTGAAGTTTTGTTGTTTCAAAAATGTGTAAGCATTTACATGGAAAAGGCTAAAAACATGAATGAAAGCAGTTTCAAAGGATGTTACAAAATTTTAAATGAGGAAGGTGGTTTACAAGAATTGTCAATATTTTTCGGCATATATGGTGTCCATAGTTCACATGGTCTCCGAATAGGAGGTCCTATAAATTAACTATTCATATAGAAATCCTTTGAATATTATGCACCCAACTGATATTTAGGTTCTATTACCAAAAAATGTTCACATTTGAAAGATTTGTACATTTTTTGGAGCATGTGATTGTAAGATGCAATACAAATGTATCCCAGAGAAAATATAAATTTTAAAAGGACTTCTTTGACATGCATAGTTGAAAATACAATGCAAGATATGATGTTCAAAAAATACTAAAAATATCTCATGCAAACTCCAAGTGAGTATTTAGTTTCCTCATCTCATAAATGCCTAAATTTCATGCATCATATAGTAAAAGTCAATATTTTTTATGAAATATATTCAAATGATTTATCTAAAATGTGTTGCATCCATTTCTAAAATATTTTTTTAGTTTGTGTGAATGCGAGGTGATTTACATGTTCTTGAAAATGGGCAGTCGCCCATCCTATGATAAAACATCCTTATAATAGAATTGTTTCCCTTATTAATTTTTTCTTACTAGAATTTGTAGAACCACTATTAAAAAGGATAAACATATCATCCTTACTTGGATGAAACATCACATCGAGTGGAGACAAGTGCCTCTGTCGAATAGTTCGTTGACTTGTCTAAATGCCCATATGTTATTCAAGAGGCTTTATAACTGACGATGGGAGACACATCATTGACATCAAAGAATATACCATATATTGTCACTATTGCCTCATAAATAGGTATGAAAGACATATTAATAAATAAAAATTTGTCCTTTCTTTCCAATCATATAATTTTATTGGAAAGGCAATTAGATTATCGAATTGGTGACCCCTACTTTTAGTTTATGCTTAAAAATTAGAATTGTATAACTAAAATTTTAAATCCTCTTTTGTAGATTTAATTAGAGACGAGGTTCAATCTAGAGAGATTCCAAATAATACAGTTAAATCATTAACTAGCATATCAATACTATTAATTTATAAATAAATTCACTTTCATCTCAATCTTTGTATTATTATTTTCTACAATGTCTCCAAGAAGACACTTGTTTATTATTTATTTAGATGGCTTGTTGATTCTAAAATTAACTTCAAAAAAGAAAGAAACATTTCAAATTAATAATGAACACATTCAAATAAGAGAAACAAGATCCAATTTTAAACCATTGCATCTGCACAGTTCCAGCTTGTATTCTAGTCTTAATTTGATACAAATATCAACGTAGACAAAATTACTTCAACAAAATAAATTCAAAGAGCATCTTTTATTTTTTTTGGGGTGTTGGGCATTATGAAAAAAAGGAAAAACTTGTATTAAGGATTTAGATATAATTTGGAAGGGTCATCGTTTTCCTTATAATGCTTCAATTACTATTGGAGTTGACACGGTCAAAAAAGGTGTTATCATATCCTCAAAGCTCTCTCCTAAATAATTCAAAAAGGATAAATGGACCATGGTCACATTATTTACTCAATTAGCCTTAATTGGGGCTGAAGAACATGTAAGGAAAATTCTGTAACATCCTAGCCTATGTGTAGATGATCATGGTCCAATAAGAAATTATCAGATTTGAAGACATGTAATGGAGTAAATAAATACATGAATTACATCTGTACTAATTATAATATTCAATTTAGAAACATTTTATTGAAAAATGGTCAATTTTAACGATTGTAGACCCTTTATACTATTTCTTTTCAAAATAATTTACAATTTTATGTTCATAACAATTTTTTGAACTTTCAAGTTTATTGTAGAAACAAAATTAAATTCTCTAAAAAAATTGGCTCGTATAGTGTTGTTATGTTAGTTTTTATTTCCTTACATTCAATAAACAAATTATTTTTCAATATTCACTAAAACCATTGATTACCTTTAAATAAAATTTGTTGCCTCAAAAATCATTTAAATTTATTAGTCACTTAACCACCAAGTATTGAAATACAATCATAGGTAAAACTCTCAAGGAACCCACCTATTCTCAAATACATGATGGAAAAATAGTATCATACTTGACAACTCTAAGTATCATGTGCTACATGTCATTAGAAAAAATATGAGTCTTTATTTCTCTTTGATCTTTACAATGTCCACTCAAAGTGAAACATGTGGTAATATGTCATTGGTTCATAGGCACATATTCATGGAGGGCCTTAAGCTTTCGAATGTCTATGTTTGAAGTCCGCATATGTGTTGGATTTTAGTCTCAACCTGATATATCCTTTTTCTTCCACACTTTTCTTTTTTATAATTGTCATGACCACGTGGTACAACCTTGTGTAACATGTCCTCACCAAAAATTACAAGTCTTTATACTCTCGTCTTTCTCTTGTTGACTCTGAGTGATTCACATGGAAAATTGTGATTATTTCATAATCATGGATTCTTAGAATGCCTCAATCTTCCAAATAACCTTATTTAGGGTATTTGGATTCATTAGACTTTCAAATCATATTTATCTATTCATGTGTTCGCACCTTACCCTACATAATAAATAAAGTGGTTGAAATTAAAACATATGTAGCATATCACTTTAATAAAGTTCACGGTCAAAAGCAAACACATGTTGACAATCCAAGGCCCACAAGGTCACAAAGTCATGCAAAAAGTTATAAATTCATTATGAACTAAACAAACTACATGGATCTGTTGGTTATTTAAATTCATTTAGTATTTTTACCACATCTTCTCCTTTTCTCCTACGCATAACAAATATAATGAGTGAACACAAAACATTAATTAAATAGACATGTGGCAGTCAAATGCAGTCAAAATGGGTCACAATGGTCAAAATGTAACTTAAATTCTTTGCGACCAAACAAATACATGAGACAATCAAATGTGGTCAAGGGATCACAGAATTCATAGAGTGGCTTAGTCTCAACATAACTTTAGAAGACTTTGTTGATCCATTAGAAAATTAAAATCTATTCTACATTGTGGCCAAGTCCATTTATGACATGGATCTTAAGTGATATGGAATAATGTGAATCTTAAAAAAAATATACAACATAACACTTTAATAAATTTTGTGATCAAAATAAAACATGTGGAAACCATCCATGGCCCACAAGGTCACAGAGTCATGTAGTGACTTGTTTTCACTATGAACATAAGGAACAATGCATAACTATTTATTATTGAAATTCATTTAATATTTATGGCATGTCTGCTTCTTTCTTATAACAAATATAAATAAGCAAACACAAAACATTAATAAACCAAACACATGGAAATCAAAACATAATCAAAATGGGTTCTAATGATCAAAATGTAAATTTAGTTATTTGCATCCACTTTAATACATTTTATATTGTTACAATGTACTCCACATTGTAATATTTATGCTTTGCTTGTAATGTTTAATTAAATCATGATAATGTGAGGTGTCATAAAAAGTCTTGTTCGATACATATATGAAATACCTTCAAGAAAATAATGAGATATAACTTACAAATGATTCATGCAGATGCAAAAAATGAAGAAAGAAGCTAAACACATATTCTATTCGATGAAATGGCTCTCAGAATAAACAAAGCTTTACATGTGACTATGTTTAATAAGTTGAACTGAGCCTAGAGAAAATGAATCTCCTCTAAGTTCAGGAAGAGATGACCCATCAGTAATAGCAACCTGGTGATTTGGGAAGTCCAATGGTGAAAATGGCCATATTAGACTTCATAATCCACAGCCAAAATCCACTTTAATTGCCACTAAAAATGTCCTAAGGAGGCTCTCAATGTTGACTGGATAGATGGAAGTAGAAACCATTAGCAGAAGATCTTTTGTTTCTTCTATTCCTTGTTTTTCTGTGAAGGAAAGGTGACAAACATGGGCAAATAGGATATTCTTTAACTAAGATGGATGAAGTAATCTAGGAAGCAACAACGTCAGCTTTCCTCCACATAAGAGGGACACATGAATGGTGGATGTTAAAAAATGAATCGTGGCCTACTTTCTAGATTTACTTACTCCTAAAAAGAGGATAAATAAAATAAAACAATTATCAGATCTTGATCTAGGCCAAGGAGCCAGATGAAGAAATAATAAAACAAGCTTTCTGAAAAAAAATCCGTCTTTGTAATGCACTAGTATACTATCCAACATGGAAAGGGGTACATTTTTATAGAAAAAAGGGAGGAAAGAGATTTATATGGCATCATTAATTTAAATTCAAGTCAACATCAATCCCTATACCTACACTCAAATATCTACATACGTAGATTAAATCGTGATGTCAAGAATTTAAAGCATATTTATTGGGGTGAGGATTTATTTTAAAACTCAATAATGAAAGTCTCAAAGTTTAGCAATGAACAAGATATGACGGCATCAAAATTCCCAGATAGGATTGTACCTTCATGCAAAGTGGAGCTCTCACAACAATGGCCATCATAAAACTAGTTAAGTGAAATGTTAAAAAAATAAATGAATAGTCTTTTGTTATGATTTGAAGTATCGATTGAAAATCCCTATATAGACCTAAGCTTTCATTTTACATAATTGTAAGAATGGGAAGTGGTGTGTTCTCAAGTATGTCTACTAACATGCCAAACATGTTGCATCACACTACTAGTCTCAATGAGGCTTTAGAGGACTCCAGATATCCATTTGAAAATTAAAAATATTTTATATAGTGGTCATGTTTGCTCATAATAGGGATTTTAAGCGATATGGAAGAAAGTGAATCTTAGGCTTGGGACATATAATATTTCATTCACATTTTGTTTTACAAAAAAAATAAGCAATCATAGAGATACTAATAGTTCTGTTTGATTAGAACTTACTACAACAATGCTAAAAAGTATTACTAGGCTAATTCAAAAAACATGTCCATTCAAGTTTTTCTTTACATTAAACAATAATAATTAATCTTAGTCATAGCTATTTTTATGTCTGATTAGAACATTACATTGAGATTAAAAAATATTTTTTTATGACATATTTTTAGATCTCGATCCTATTGGAAGGAAATTATTTGTATTGGGAGTGGAAGAACTAATGTTTGGATTTCTAGGGATTACTAAATATAGATCATTAATGATACAACCTGAATTTTCATATTTATATTATAGATACCATCACAACACTTTTAGCATAGACTTATTGAAGATTGAAAATAAACATTTTAATGTTGGATTTTGGTTTACTTATCTGAACTCAAGAGCATTAACCAAAATTTGGCTACCATGAATGAGGATCTTTTGAAACTTTGTTGTACTTAATCTTAACTTTGTTGATAGCCATTATGAAGTTCGTGTATTGGTCATCAACGATCTAGGATGATAGATAGCATGTCTTCATTGGAAGCTTATAAGGTCATTTAGGATGGTCTAATTGGTAGTTGAGTCAAGTCACTTTGTCTTGTCATGTAGTATTATTCTTTTATGGTCTTCATTAGGTATTTAGCATTATTTAAGGTAAGTTTGAGAAAGTTAAGGTTAGTATAAAATCAAGTAAATGAATAACTATGCTCAAGGAGACAAGGTGGTGACCCTTCTAGGATAACCACAGTCTAAAGCTGACCCAATTGATCAAAGAAGAAAAACTAGTAAGTTGATCACATTGTTTTTAAGGCAATTTGGAGAGTTTAAGGTATTTTTGACAAGATTAAGGTATTTTATTACTTTAGTCTTATTATGCATTCCAATGTTGAAATGATACTTACTAGTAAGGAGTAAATATGAAGGTTTTTTCCTTGTATAGAGGTATATTTCAAGTCATCTAACACCTTGGTAATAAAATTATGTTGTATATGTGTACACATCTTCCAAATGTGTTAAATAATTGTTTTTCAATGTTGGAGTTCTATTTGTAACTACCATTTATAATTTATAACATCAAAATGAAGATTTATTGAATGATCTACAGGGGAAGAGAAGTGTAAAAAAATTTGGCACTCTCTTCCACATCTTTACAAGTCAGGGGAAAATGAAAATTCATCTGGTTCACCAATCTAGTAGTTTCAAAGGGTAGAACGGGTAGAATCTTGGAAAAAAATGTTTTTAGAGGTCTCTTGTAGAGGATTTATGATGGTTGGTAAGGTAAAAAATCTTATATATGTCCCCATGGTTTTCTTAGACCCAAATCCATGCAAATATTGGAGGTGCAAAGTCAAATATTGCATAAAATTTATCCCTTTCTCAATCGAGCATTCACAAACTAGTTGCCCTTTTTTTGCTGCCAAGAAGCTCGATATCTTGGCCATTTGAGGGGAAAATAATTACATTTCACTTTATTTCATTTTACCTTTGTTTTTTCTCCTTAACTTTATGAAAAAAATTTAATAAGTTACGGTGCAGAAAAAAGACTCAAAACTCTATCAGGGCGAATTTTCTCTAGCTATAGGGTTCGTAAGTTGAATGAATGAATGATGATCTTTGTATAAGATCCTTGGATCATTTTTTTACCCCTAAGATACCATTTTATTTTAGGTTTATTTATATTCATGATTGGTGTAGTGTCTAACAATCTTGTTTTGCTAGTTTGAACAAGACAATCAAGTTGCGGGAGCTGTGAGGTGTTTTGAGTGCATTCAATGGATGAGATGAGATGTTTAATATCTAATACAATCCCATGAAGATCTCTTCATACCAATTTAATCACTATTATATTCATTAAATTCAAGAGAGGCAAGCAACTATGCATGAATAGTTAAGTTGGTGGAACTAGCAACCATGGTTGACTTTGGCCTAATTGAATGAAGGTGTATTTTCATGATCATGAACCCTTGAAGGAAAAAATATGCCTGTATATAGCCTTGAAAATCATTATTATTGAGGAATTTACAATGTAAATCCTTAGAATTCAATCTTTTTAATGCTTTCTTGAAGCCAAGAAAAAGAAGGTTTTGTGGACCTACAAGCTTGCAGACCTGTAGGTCACTATTGGCATCAAATGGTTTTAGTGGAAAGGGTACATGGCCTTTTGAATGCATAATACAATGTCCTTATCATCTTTAAAATCTCTCTTAAACCTAATTACTCAAACCATTATCCCATCTTTCAACTCAAGTGGATTGTGTGCCCAAGTAGGATTATGTGAACCCAAAGGAAGAACTATGGAAATTCTATATGCACATTCAAGGTATCCTCAGTCTATTGGAGTAAAAAAGAGATATCAAAATAATTTCAAAAAATTTCAAAAAATACACCAATGGAAAAAATATGTTTAAAAAGGCAAAACATCATGAAAATGAATATTTTTATGCGTAATAATTACCTATAGGCCTATTAGCAAACAAAGAGCAAGTGAAAGCATGTTTGTGTTGGTTGTTTGAAGGTCTGAGAGGATGGTAAGGGTCAAGAAACAAAGATGAATAAAGGTTCATATAGATAAAATCACCTCAATAAGGTTTTATTAGCTTTGATAACTCTATATTTAGTGACTTACAGTCAAGAAAGCCTAAATGACCACCTACAACCTTTTGTAGCTAGTGTGATCAAATGCCATATGCAAAAGGTGAAATTGAATGTTAAAAGGCCTATATAGGTTCAATAGAGGCATGAGGAACATCCTAAAATCATTAAAAACCACTATAGTTCCAATTTTAAGAGATATAACCTTATTTTTTTAGCCAAGTGGCCTAAATACAAATCTATAGGCCTGTAACAAGCAGAAATGAGGGAAAATGACAATTGTATGATGCAGAATGAGGTTAGGGGGACTTTATGAAGATAATAAGAACATGAAAAAACTCTCCAACACATTCCAAACACCATAAAAAATCCAATAAACTAAAATGATGGATCTACATTAAGTATTATAGTCAAGAGGTCTAAAACACCACCTACAAGCATGTTTAAGAAGATTGAAGAGAATGTAAGTGGTTGTTTAAATCCTTGAGGTAGATGAGATTGAATTAGATATATTAATTTTAATTCTAAATTCCAAAAATGTTTTATTTGAGTTTCAAAGTGATTGAATGTTATGTTAGGGGCTAAGAAGCATGGTTAGGCCTAAAAAGCCTAATTGAGCATACATAGGCCTATGTGTGAAGTATGAAGAAAACTTGAAATTTTGAATCAATTTGGATATTTGAAGAGTTTCATGGAGTGACTGACATGTGGGATAAATATTCTATGAAGTTTAACTCATTTTAAATATGAATAAAGTTTCAATTAAGCACTATTAGGGTCACTTCAAGAAGACTGCCCTTAAACCCTAGCTATGGGTAAATACAAGTTGATGTGAGTTTAAAGATTAAAATAGTGTATAAGAACACTTGAATACCTTAGGTAGGGTTTAAAATACCTTGAGGAGGTGTCTGAGGCTAAAATAAATCAAGTTCATGCTTTATTAGGCCAAATCACCCTTCTCAAGCTCTCAAACAGGCTTATTCTACCTAAGAACCTAGTTTCTTCATGTGGGAAATTGAATGAGAAGGTGCATGGGATCTTGCGCTCATTGGGGAAGGTGTAAGGGTTTTTTTTCATTAAATTTCTGGTGTTGGTTCAGACATTAAGGTTCGTAGGTTTATGAACCATCATTAAAACTCTAAGTCCATTAAACCCTGCTTAAACCCTCTAAAGTGACTTGATGGGGAAAATTGACCTTATAAGCCCCTTAAATGGAGTGAAATGTCTTCTAAATCAAATAGATGACCTTCATGCCTTAGTCTGACAAAGCTGGATGTTGGCACATGTGGTATAGACATATATGTAAAAACGCCTGAAAGGCTCTTTTTGGGCCTATTTTCAAGGTATTGAGGCCAACACTGTTCTTAAAAATTTACAAGGTTTTTTTCATCCAATGCGAGGGTGTTATGGCCTATCTCAAATTAGTTTATGAGATTCCATAGTAATGGTATAGGCGACAATTAGTCAACTAGGTCTCAATGAATAAATATGACCAAGGTATCATCAAGAAGGTAAAATACATACCTATTTCAAGGTCTTGAGACTCAAAAGATTATCAAAGCATCTTGAAGAGAACCTAATGGCATCTATGAAAGATTTAAAAGTCATGGAGCAAGATAATACCATTCTTGACTCTTGAGACTACTTGAAATCTTTATGTTATAATAGTTCTTTGCATTCTTTCTTAACATGCAAAGGTGAATACTACAACTGCAAGGTAATCTCTAAGACTTAACCAAGGTTCCATCCCCTGATGCACTATTTTTATGAAGTAGGTATCCATGATAGACATTTCCGAGACACAAAACTAGATCTTTCTTGAGTGATCAACTCACAATAGCAAAGAGTGTGGGATAAGAGGGGTTTGAAGTTCTTGTTCAAAACTCACATGAAGGAGAAACATTGAAAGAGGTGAGGGTTGGAGTTGAAGGTCCTTAAGTGTGCCAAATGTAAAATGGAAGATTTGTAACTACCCTTAGAGATGCAAAGGTGTGACTCCACAGAGAGGGAGTTAGATCCAAAATTCTCAGGTCTGCCAAGACAATTTTCTAGGCCACCCTTCATGAAGAGTCTCATCAACACTTGCCCTAGAAGACTAGGAGGTAGGTTGACAACACACTCCTAGTATACTTGGTGTCAATTTCCTTCTTCCTTGTAACTAATTTGATGATGAGAGCATCATAATGAACTCCTTCTACACCCACCTTCTCTCTCTCTTTCTTCTTGCTATAAGAGAAGCCTTGAATGCCATTGTAAAAGATCCTCCACTTAATTATGGTGAAGCCTTGTTCATTTTGTAAGACTTTGAATCAATAAACAAGCTAGTTTTACCTTCTCTTATGACTGTATTTTAGTGTTTATGTAAGAATGATTGATCTTGTCTAGTGTTGATTTAGTTCTCCTTGGCATGTTGTCTCATTCTCTCACCTATATGCAATTTGAACTCACTCTTGCAGGTCATATGAAGTGTTTAAGTGGTCTTGTGAAGGTTAAGTGAGGCAATATTTCATTAATGTCTTCTAGACCTCCTAAAAACTAGCCCTCCTTGTATAATCATCATCCTCCACCTTCATATTGAAATATTGATGTTAGAGGAATAGATTAGTAGTGTATGAATATGTTAGATTCATGCCCATTATGTATTTACAGATGTGTGGTAGTGGTCAACAAGTTTGGTGCATCACCTCCTTAGTTTGCCTTCAATTTTCTCTCCATTTCACCTTGCAATTTAGTTGGCTTAGTTTATAGTTCTTAAGTGATGCATCAAGGGAGATAGCCCTATTTATGCGTTAAATCCATTCTTTACGTCACCCACAACCTAGTATTATTCCCATGTTATCACTGAAGTGAGGAGGCTTGAACAACCTCCTCAAGGGGTGAAACTTTTGACGATAGCAGTTTTGGCATGTTCAGTGAGACAAGAGACATCATCCATTAAAGATTTATTGGTGGTTCTCTTCAATCTACCAACCTTTAAAGGTATGAACATAAGAACCAATGGTGACTTTGAGCTCATTCAAATGGTTTTAGCAGCCCAAGTATTATTTTAAGTGCTCTTTCAATTTTTCCTTTCTCATGAGGTTTCATGGCTATGTTTGGAGTGAATTTCTATTTTACTCAAGTTGATGAGCCATATCAAGCCTATGTTGATCATTATCAATAGCATGTTGATCTTTATCAGCAGTATAATGAGTTATATTAGCCTCATGTTGAGCCATACTAGCCTTGATATCAAGAGTATTACCCTTCCTCTTTCCCTCAATAGTCTTACCAATCTAGTCAACCTTATTGGCAGCCTATTCATTCTTATCATCAGCCTTATCAAGACCATGTTGTTCCTAATCACATAGTCACATTTCTAATCATTCTATCTAAAACTTCAAGAAAACTCTTTTAGGCTATGAAATGCATATCATAAATCTTGATAGACAAAGGCAGTATAGTCTAAGTGTCCTTAGTCATCTCATTCAGGATGTGAGAAACACATTACAACTGATTAAGAGAGAGTGGGCACCTATTGAGAGAGAGAACTAGCAAAGACTCACTAGTGACATGTTGGACATAGGTGGCCTAGCAGTGCATATAAGACAAGGTAGTGGTTCATGAGGTGCAACAAGTTCAATACTATCAGCCTCATATGTCTTCTCCTACTCCACCTCAACCCTCTTTTTCTTAGACCATTCTTCATCAAAAGACTGAATCAAGTGAGTTTCAAATCCTCTTAAGTCCTTCACACGTTCCTCAAACCTTCCCCTCATGGAGGTCAATCTAGGTAATTATCCAAAAGAGGAAAGAAATCCTGGTTGAGAAGGTTGAAGACCAAGATAAATTAGTATTGGAGTGTTTGATTGTTACTTTGAGGAAAAATAATGAGGCTATCTTGGTACAAAACTCTCATCCCCTTCCCCAAAAGACCCCCAAAAGGTCCTTTAAGATTCCACGTTGGAATCAAGAGGTGAAGTCATGGGATAAAAAAAATGAACCAAGCTTAGATCGAGAAATTAAGACCAAAGAATAACCTTTGCCTATTCCATCCCTACCCATCCCTCCTCAAGAACCTAAAATTTTCCCATCGTGTGATTCAATTCAAGAAGGAATCCAAAGCAAGAAATAATTACTTGTTGAGAAAGTTAAAGAATCTAAAACTTTCCCATCATGGAAGTCTTGATTCAAGAGAGCATTCAAATGAAAAATAAGGTCCTTGTTTAGAACATTGAAGACCAAAGCATATCTAGGTTTGAGGGATTGATTGGTGAATGGAAGGAAAGTAATGATGAGCCCATTGATCTCTAAAGTTCAAATTTTGTTTGCGAATGTGAGCATCCCATCCTTGAAGAAAAAATGTTCTATGGGAGGCAAATGAAGAAGGCCAAGTTGCAGTTGTAAGTGAGCCTCAAGAAGGATATGAAGAAGGAATTTCTAGTGAACATGAGGAAGAACTCATAATTGGCACTCCTCTTGGTGAAGAAAAGAAAAAAAAATCTTTGGAGATGAAGATAAAGCAAGACTTGATGAGTTGGCAATGTTGGAATCACAGACAGGTCTTCAAAGTGCCATGAAGGACCAAGTGGATCAGTCCGATTGGCATGGATTTGATGTTGATGAGTAGGTTTAGGATGATCATACAACAGTGGGTGAGATGGCAACAAAGTATGAGGAAGTTGGAGTTCCTAGTGAACAAATAGCTCATGACGAGCAGTGCAAGAATTTAGAGGTTTCAATTCAAGCCAATCAGTATGGATATGCATTTGAGGTTTTAATCTCTCCACAAACCATAAGTTGATATCCCCCAAGAAAAGGTAAATTTCTTCTTTGAACTTTTTTATTTCCTTCAAGCTTATGAACATGTCCCTTGTTGCAAAGAGGAGTTTGATGAAACACAAGAGGACCTAATTGATTTGTAAGCTAATGAAAGGAAGTTTGAAGACATGTTTGAGGTAATTGAATCAATTTTCACTCTTCTACAAGGAAAGTATAGGATGGCAAAGATAGAGGAAGGCAACTTTGGAAAGTAAGTCAACATGTAAGAAATAATTATTTCTCTAATTTTGACCTTCTAAGAGGTAATTCCACTTAATGATGACTTGTTTAGTGTCTTCAAGAAGGGATATCAACCTCTCATTTAGTTTACAAACTTTTGTTCACTCTTGGAAGATGCAACAGACCTCCATTGGCCTCAAACTCTCAAGAAGCAAGATGCATTTTCTCTTGAAGCTAGTCTTACAAGCATGCCACAAGGTCCATCTTAGTTTGTTCAGTTTGATCAGTTAGCTTGTGAAGAGGAATATGTTGGTTATGAAGAGAATATTGGTGAGTTACATACTACCAAAAAAACATGCCTTATTATCTATCTAGCCCAGTTGGATTCTAACAAGGATAAGCCACTGCCTATCATGTTCATTTTAGAACATGAAGAAGAACCTAAACATGTTCAAGATTAGTCCAACCATAAACCCCTGATCACTTATGCTTCAATAAAGGTGGAGGATGTGTATAAGATTTATTTTGAAGAATAATATGATGTCAAAATCAACATATAATTACCTTTTTCCATTCTCTCATGGCTGCCATCAAGTTTGCTAGTCGCATGAGCTTGGTGAAGAAAGGTAGCTACTTTGCATTACTAGTTAATGGTTTTGTTTAGGATTCTCGCTAGTTGTTAGAGTAGGTTAGTATAGGTTAAATTAGTTTATTATGGTCTTATTTATATTCTAAGTTATTTGTAGAAAAAGTGTGTTGTTCTTGTTTTATTGTGTGTGTTCTCCTTATTTCTTGTTATGTGTTTTCGAGGTAAGTCAATTGTTTTATTTGTTTCAAGAGGTTTGTAGTCAAGTGTCAAGGTCAAGTCATGTTTCATATTGAGATAATATGACTCCATATCCCAATGGATAGACTAGGCAACTAGTCTAAGGTGCATAACAGGCATGCAATCCTAAGAGGTTACCAAAGATGTTAGCCAAAATTTGGATGCCATGAATGAGGATCATTCAAAACTTTGATGTCCTTGATCTTAACTTTGTTGATAGACATTATTAATGTATTGCATTGGCCATTAATGATCTAGGATGATGGATAGTGTGTCTTCATTGGTAGCTTACAAGGTCATTTAAGATGGTCTAGTTGGTAGCTGTGTCAAGTCACTTTGTCTTGTCATGTAGTAGTCTTTCTTTATGGTCTTCATTAGGTGTTTAACATTGTCTAAGGTAAGTTTGAAAAATTTAAGGTTAAGTATGAAATCAAGTCAATGAAGAACTATGCTCAAGGAGAAAAGGTGGTGACCCTTTTAGGACAACCATGGTCTAAAGCTGACCAAATTAGTCAAAGAAGAAAAACTAGTTTAAAGTATTTTTGACAAGATTGAGGTATTTTATTACTTTAGTCTTATTATCCATTCCAATGTTGAAATAATACTTACTATTCAGGAGAAAATATGAAGGTTGTGTCCTTGTATAAAGGTATATTTTAATTCATCTAACACCTTGGTAATGAAATTATGTTGTATATATCCATACACATCCTACAAGTGTGTTAAATAATTGTTTTCAACATTGGAGTCCTATTTATTACTATCATTCATCATTTCCAATGTCAAAATGAAGAGTTATTGAAAGATATGTAGGGGAAGATAAGTGTGAAACATTTTATCACTCTCTTCCACATTTATACAATTTAATGGAAAATGAAAAGTCGCCTGGTTCACCACCTCCAACAGTTACAAAGAGTAAAACATGCAAAATTTTAGAAAAAGGATGTTTTTGGAAGTATTTTGCAAAGGGTTTCTAATGTTTAGCAAGGTAAAAACTCTTTCAGATGTCCTCATGGTCTTCTCAAACCCAAATCCATGCAAAAATTGGAGGTTCAAAGTCAAATAATGCATAAAACCTATCCCTTTCTCCATCGAGCTTCTTGGAAACAAGAAAAGGGCAACATATTTATGAATGGTACTTTGAGAAGAGACAAAGTTAGATCCCAATATATTGGCCATATGAGGGAACCATAATTCCCTTTCACTTTGTGGCATTTTCCATCTAGTTAGGCTCCTTAACTTTATGAACAATCGGTAACAAGTTAAGGTGCAGAAAGAGGACTCAATAAACCATCAGGGTCAGTTTTCTCCAAATGTAGGGTTCTTAAGTAAAATGAATGCATGATGATATTGTATAGGGTCCATGAAATAATCCTATACCCATTTAATACCATTTTATTTTAGGTTTCTTCATATTCATGATTGGTGTAGTGTCTAATAGTCTTGTTTTGCCAGTTTGAACAAGGCAATCAAGTTGCAGGAGCTGTGAGGTGTTTTTAGTGCATTTAATGGATGAGATGAGATGATTAATAGTTGATCCAATCCCATGAATAGATCCTCAGACCCATGTAATCACCATTTTAGGCATGAAATTTAAGAGAGGTAAGCAACTATGCATGAATAGTTGAGTTGGTGGAACTAGCAGCCACGATTGACTTTGGCCTAGTTAAATGAAGGTTTACTTTCATGATCAGGAACCCTTGAAAGAAAAGTGATACATGTATATAGCCTTTAAAATAATTATTAGTAATTTAAAATGGAAATCCTTAGTAGTCAATATTTTTAATATTTTCTTGAAGCCAAGAAAAAGAAGGTTTTGTGGACCTACAGGTCTGCAAACTTATAGGTCACTATTGGCATCAAATGGTTTCAGTGGAAAGGGTACATGACCTTTGAATGCATTATCCAATGTCCTTCTCCTCCTTAAAATACATAAATCACTTGAACCTAATTTCTCAGACCATTAGCCCACCTTGCAACTCATGTGGATTATGTGTCTAAGTAGGACTGTGTGAACCCAAAGGAAGGATTGTGCAGATCTTATATGCATATTCAAGGTATCCTCAGTCCTTTAGAGTAAACAAGAGATCTCAAAAAAATTGAACACATTGTCCAAAATTCCACCAATGGGTAAAATAGGTTAAAAAAGGTATAACATCATGAAAATGAAGATTTTAAGGCTTAATAACTGCCTACAAGCCTATTAGCAGACAAAGAGCAAGTGAAAGCATGTTTGTGTTGGTTTTTTGAGGGTCTAAGAGGATGGTAAGGGTAAAGAAACAAAGGTGAATAAATTTTCATGGAGATAAAATCACATCAATAAGGATTTATTGTCTTTGAAAACTCTATATTTGGTGACTTACAGTCAAGAAAGCCTAAATGATCACCTACAGCGTTTTGTAGGTAGTGTGATCAAATGCCATATGTGGAAGGTGAAATTGAAGGTTAAAATGTATGTATATATTCAAGGGAGGCATGAGTAACATTCTAACCTCATTAAAAAGCACTAGAGTTCCAATGGTAATAGAAATACCCTCATTTTTGTAGCCAAGAGGCCTAAATACACACCTACAAGCATGTAACAAGCAGAAATGAAGAAAAATGTCAATTGTATGATGTAGAATGAGGCTGGGAGCCCTATATAAAGGTAATAAGAACATTAAAAAACTCTCCAACACCTTCCAAAGACCATAAAAATTCCAAGATACCAAAAGGAGGGATGTACATTCAGTATTATAGTCAATAGGACTAAAACACCCCCTACAGGCTTGTTTAGAAAAATTGAAGAGAATAAGAGTGTTTGTATAAAGCCTTGAGGTAGATGAGATTGAATGAGATATATTCATTTGGATTATAAATTATAAAAAAAAATTATTTGAGTTTCAAAGTGATTTAATGCTATGTTAGGAGTTAAGAACCCTGGTTAGGCCTAGAAGGCCTAATTGAGCATACACAGACCTATGTGTGAAGTATGAATAAAACTTGCAATTTTGAGTCGATTTGGAGATTTGGAGAGTTTAAGGGGGTGAGAGATATGTGGGAGAAATATTCTATGAATTTTAACTCATTGTAAATATGAATAAAGTGCCAAACTAACACTGTTATGGTCACTTCAAGAAGACTGCCCTTAAACCCTAGTTATGGGCAAATACAAGTTGCATTGAGTTTGAAGAGTAAAATAGTGTATAAGAACACTTGAATACCTTGAGTAGGGTTTCATAGACCTCAATTAAGTGTTTGAGGCTAAAAACAAATCAAGTTCATGCTTTATTAGGCCAAATCACCCTTCTCAAGCTCTCAAATAGGCCTATTCTGCCTAAGAACCTATTTTCTTCGTGAGAACTTGAATGAGAAGGTGCATGGGATTATGAGATCATTAGGGAAGGTGGAAGGGGTTTTTTCATGAAATTCATAGTGTTGGTTTAGACATTAAGGTCCACAAGTTTATAAACCATCATTAATACTCCAAGTGCCTTAAACCCTCTAAAGTGACCCAATAGTGAAAATTGACCTTCTAAGCCCCTGAAATGGATTGAAATGTCTTCTAATCACCTAGATAACATTCATGCCTCTCCCAAGCATCTGAAAGAGCTGAATGTTGGCTCGTGTGGTCTAGACATGTACAGAAAATGGCCTGAAAGGCTTCTTTTTGGGCCTCTTTTCAAGGTTTGAGGCCAACAAATGTTCTTAAACATTTACAGGGGTTTCTTGAGCCAATGCAAGGGTGTTATTATCTATCTCAAATCATTCAATGAGCTTTCACAATAATGGTATAGGCTACAAGTAGTCAACTAGGTCTCAATGAATAAATATGACCAAGGTGTCATCAAAAAGGTAAAGTGCAGACCTATTTCAAGGTCTTGAGACTCAAAAGATTATCAAATCATATTCAAGAGAACCTAATGGCATTTATGCAGGATCTGGAAGTCATGGAGCATGATAAGACCATTCTTGACTCTTGAAACTACTTGAAGTCTCTATGCTATAATAGTTCTTTGTATTTTTTCTTGACATGCAAAGGTGAATACTACAGCTGCAAGGTGATCTCTAAGGTTTAACCAAGGTTCCATAACCTTATGCACTATTTACATGAAGCAAGCAGCCATGATAGAGGTCTCCAAGACACAAAACTAGATCTTTCTTGAGTGATCAAATCCCAATGGCAAAGAGTGTGGGATAAGAGGGGTTTGAAGTTATTGTTCAAATCTCACATGAAGGAGAAGCATTGAAAGAGGTTAGGGTTGGATTAAAAGGTCATCAAGTGTGCCAAATGTCAAATGGAAGACTTGTAATTGCCCTCAAAGATGCAAAGGTGTAACTCCATAGAGAGGGAGTTAGATCCAAGAATCTTAGGTCTGCTAAGACAATTTTCTACACCACCCTTCATGAATTGTTTCATCAACACTTGCCCTAGAATACTAAGAGGCGGGTTGACAACACACTCCCAATATACTTGGTGTCAATTTCCTTATTACTTGTAACTGATTTGATGATGAGAGTGTCATAATGAACTCCTACGCCCCCATTCTCTCTCTCTCTCTCTTTCTTCTTGCTATAAGAGAAGCCTTGAATGGCATTGTAAAATATCCTCCACTTGAGTATGGCAAAGCCCTACTCCTTTTATAAGCCTTTAAATCAATAAATAAGTTGGTTTTACCTTCTCTTATGACTTATTTTAGTGTTTATACAAGAATGATTGATCTTGTCTAGTGTTGATTTAGTTCTCCTTGGCATGTTGTTTTATTCTCTCACCTATATGCAGTTTGAACTCACTCTTGCAATTCATATGAAGTTTTAAGTGGTCTTGTGAAGGTTAAGTGAGGCAATCTTTCATTAGTGTCTTCTAGACCTCTTGAAAACCAACCCTACTTGCCTAATCATCATCATCCACCTTCATATTAAAATATTGATGTAAGAGGAATAGATTGGGAGTAGTGTATGAATAGGTCAGGTTAATGCTCATTATGTATTTACAAATGTGTGGTAGTGGTCAACAAGTTTGGTGCATCACCTCCTTAGTTAGTTTGCTTTTAGTTTTCTCTCAATTTTCCCTTGCAAGTTAGTAGGCTTAGTTCATAGTTATTAAGTGATGCATCAAGGGAGATAGCCCTATCTAGAGGTTCAATTCATTCTTTAGTTCACCCACAACCTAGTATTATTCTCATGTTATCACTTAAGTGAGGAGGCTTGAACAACCTCCTCAATGGGTGCAACTTCTTCAAAGCACTTCATTGGTTCATTCACCAATTTGTTTAGCTAAAAAATGTCTTTTTTTTTTAATTTGGGGGATATCTAAATACAATAAATATTGTGCCAGTATACATCAAAAAACATGCAACCAATTCTTGACAAGTACACACATGTATAGATCAAAAAACCTATTTTTCGTATATGAGAAAACGTGCTTTGTTGGTGACATAAAAGGACTTTGCTTTGCATTGCCTTCTAATTGAAAATTTGATGGCACACTACATTCTGATAGAAAAAATTTATATACATTTATGTACATGGTTAAAACATGCAGGCCCACCCCCAAATATGTGTCTTCCTTTAGAAACATGCAAACAAACCATTAGTGGCTTTCATTGAGTTATCTTTTTCAGGGGTTAAGTTGTATAAACAATTTTAATTAAAATTTAGATTTTAAAGATGAAATTGATCTTAGTGACTTTGGTTGAGTTATTTTTAGTCAAATACATCAAAAAAGGATATTAGTTACTACCATTATTCACAACAATAATTATATTATTGCAAGATGTAATTTTTTTATTATTATTTTTTTCCCCAAAAATTTTTTGTAACTTCATATTAATAAAAATAAGAAATTACATTTTGTAGATGCTAAACAGCATTCAAAAGAAATAAAAGCAAACACAACAAAAGGAGAGTGAAGCCTCCCTAGCATAAGACATCCTACAGTGTGAGAAAGCGTCAACTCATAACAAAGTGATGACATCAGCAAAAAGCATAACAAGCAAAGCATGAAAAACCCAAAAGGCAAGACCATGAGCCTAAAAAATAAGACCAACATCTATAGGCCAAAAATTAATGAGAAATGTATCCCATATATTCTTCAATCCTGCCTTTTTTGCCTCTCTTCTTTTTAACCTCCTTCCACACCCCTTGAGCGAACTCCATCGTGACAATCTATAGATCTAGACTTTGAAATTCTGAAGATGTGGATGAAATCAGGTATTCCAGATTTAAATGAGTCGTCTACTCCTTAACTGAGTCTGAGTTCTCTGAATGATGAACTCTCTTCACTCTCCCTAATAGGTTCCCATATGAAACAATCCCCAAAGAGGTATTCTGATCTTCTCCTCTTTCCACTGCAGCAAGAATAAATAAATGCCTCAACCTGGGTATCTGATACTCCATGATTATTATTTTCTAACTCTATTGTATGTTGGATTTCCTTTTCCTAATCATCTTCTTCATCCACTACCCCTTGCTTTGGAAAACTCCACCATTTTAATTTTGATTTCATCCTTTTTTTTCTAAGAGGATGTGTTCAAGTCTATGGACGAGTAGCTTGTAGGTGTCCATGAAGTTTGCAATTACGACGTTGAAATGTTGTATTCTCATAATCCAATACCTGAATGTGTTGGAATTTTCCACATCTGATAATCACTTTGTCCAACAGGGCTTTGCTAAGATCTATCTCCACACAAATATGAGCGTGCACAACCCTATGGTTGTTCTCTCAACATCACTTTTGATGTAGGTGCCCAAGGAGTTCTCTATCTCTTCGAAAGCACAATAAAAATATAGAGATAGATTGGTAAGTCGAACCCAAACTGAAATTTTGGTAACAGAGAGAGAATTTGGATCAAATTCTAGAAACCATGGGGTGATGAACTATCTCGCATTTCCCCAAAACGAAGGACCATACTCAAAGACACTTTGATAAGTTTCCACGTCAAAAAGTTGAACAATGAAAAAGACTTTGGAGCAAAGTGAGGTCTCACACTGCTTGGTCCATGTCATATGTATCCATTGATACAAAGCCTTTGTGGTAGGCCTAAAACCATTAAATCTACAAATAGCCACTTTTTTTTTCTAAATATAACTGGTAATTGGTCACATTCTCTCCTATAATCTCCTCTATCAACCCCTCTTCTGCATGCTCCACGATATAGGTACTAGGGATGGATGAAGGCTTCAATCCACTTGGTTTGGTAGCTGAATTTTTCACTAGTTTGGAGGTCGAGGGCATCCCTGAACCCTTAGTTCCTCGCAATCGTAGCACCAAGAAGAGGGTGGAATAGAGGAGAATTATCCTCAGATTGTTTTCTCTGATATAAAAGACGCTTGAATCCCTTGAATGTGATCTATTTTCTACTTAAGATCAACCATAGAATTTGTCAATTGTCTGCAAAGCCAAATGGTATTACAGAGAGGGATTTGAACATTAGCTGGTATCTTGTCTTCTTTTCACCAGATTCTTTGTCTGCAATGATTTCGTCAAACATTTTGTATGTTGTCATTTTTTCAAATAGTTGGTTGACATCCTTAGTCCCTTAGCACTAGAATTGTGAAGCAACTACAAAAATAAATATCCTATCATTGCACATGCCCTTTCCCTTCATATCCTCTGTCGCACCTCTTTTTTAGGAAGCTTGTTCACATCCATTGGATGTCTACTCATCTAGTTGTTCTACCGCGACCACATCTTCCTCGCGATCCTTATAAAGGGCACCATTGTTGTCTTCCTCGCTTGAGTATGATGCAACAAAATAGGAAGCAATGGAAGAGCCACAATCGAAGATCTTGAAGCACGCATCCACCATTTTTTCAGTTTCATCATCTATCTTGGCCTGCAATTGCATGCCATCCGAGCCAGTACCCATGGAGGGGTCATTTTTTTCCAAGGAGCCCACGTTGTAGGGTAACCTCATGATAAATCCTCACGCCTCCTCCAATGGCTGAAATCTCCCTCGCCTGCACATCCTAACGATGCTCCTGTCTGCCTGCCTGAAAGGAAATTTGTGTTGCTCAGATTCGTTCAAAACCCAATAAATATCAACAGACTCCCAATCTATTATATTTCATAATCCATTTATTTAGCATTGAATTCTGAAAATATTTAAATTGGAAGCCAATAAACTTTATATTGGAATATGGTAATTTGATATCTAATTTTAAATTAAAATTTAATAATAATAAAATTGAATTTTAATATTATAAAAAATTAATAAAGACAATTTTGAATTTTAATACAAATTGAAATATGTTCAAATTTAATAAAATAATAATTTATTTACAATATAAGAACTACACTCATTTGACCTCAAGCCTTTTCAAATTGCCTTCACATTTTTTCAATAAGGAAATTTTATAACCCTTATATGACCCCAAGCCTTGTGCAACACCGTGATGCACAAAAGTATTTATTTGATATGTTAACTACCATCACCTACTCTAATGGACATGAAATGTGTAAAACCACCCATAAATTCAATCCCTTAAATCCAAACTTAAATATTAGTAGGGTAAATTTTGGAAAATATTCCATAAATTTGGAGATTAAAACGAAGGACATTGAGTTTACTACACACAAGGACAAGGAAGAGTAAGTTGTAGAATATGGAAGCTTTGTAGTTTTTTTCATTATTGTTTATGAATCTAGACAATGACCAACACATTGGACGTGAAAGAAAGAATTTTTGGACGGTGCCAACAAAAAAATTTGTACATGTTAATTGTGAAGTTCTCTAGAGGTTGGTTAACATATTAAAAAAAATAACTTTTAGTTCATTGGAATATACAGGTTTAAAATTGTCTTAAATATGCATTGAATCCTAACTTGAAAACAAAACTTAATAAAATGAGTGAAGTTTAGAGTGATGAATTATAATTGTCTTGCATTAATAAGAGGTGAATTGTGAACAAAAGATCAAATTTTGACAATTTTGATTGCTATAAATTAAATTTTAAATATATTATATATTAATTAAGATTGAAATAAATGTATAATAAATATGAATTAAAACAAAAGATTATTTTATTTGACTTAAAATAATAAAACAATAAATTTTGTAAAGATTATTAGTATGTGAAATATTAGACATGTATTAGTCGAGCTATTTGAGTTTTTCTTTTTAAAAAGTACTCACATTAATAAAACATGTACATTCTATATTTACAAAAAACAAAAAAAAACTTTAGTTTTCATTATAATATGAGTTACATTATTAAAATGTAATCTAACATAAAAAATAAAGCAATCTGTAGACCATTGCCTCAAGTGAATAAGCCATCACCAAACAAAACATTAAAATATGTTAACCTTGTAAATCTAAGAAAACATAATGTCACTAGTTATGATATTATACAAGTCCATTGTTGACAGAGTGGACATAAGTATCGGTGAGACAAGAAAGGTACGAAGAACCATTGTGGTTAAGCAAAGTTGCCCACTCTCCCCTACACTTTTTGGTATATGCATAGATGAGCTTGATGAAATCATATCAAGTTGTTAAGGCACGAAGGGATGTTTGTTGTACAAAATTTCTGGTGTTATTTTTCTATTTGCAGGTAACGTCATTTTAATGTCCCACTTAGAGGATGGTCTTCAAAGACAATTACATATCTTAGCAGCATTTTGTGATATATGTGGTCTTCAAATAAATCTTCAGAAGAAAAAATGTATTGTTTTTAACACTTAAAAGCATAATGCCAAACAAGTTTTCCCTACATGTAAAGGTCAACAAGTTGAGATGGTCTCTTCATTTGAATATTTGGGGGTCCTTTTTCTAGTCCTCACTTCAGTTTGTCACCACTACTGAGTCCAAACTAAGCAAAGGGCATGTTTCCCTCATCACTCTTGAGAAACATTGCTTCCAACTTCAGTTCCAAGATATCCAGAAAAATATTCGCCTCTTCCACTCACTTGGTACACCTACTTTTCGATATGGGGTTGAAAAGTGGGGGGCTTACCTTAAGAAACTTGATCAAGGTCAAAGTAAAAGAGTGACTCCCTCCATGTTATACAAGTATCTCCATTCTAAAAGATTGGTTCCTCAAGACATCATTCTCGCTAAATTTGGTACAACCCCACTCATTACTACTATGACCCTTCAAGTGGTAACTATGATACATAGGCTTAGACAATTAGCCATCTCTTCAATTCATTTCTTCAAGTACTCAACTCAAGCATTAAAATCCTCTATGCAGCTAGCACAATGTGCGATCAAATATGGTTGGTATGCTAGGGCTTCCACTCTACTAGGCCATGTAGTTATTTATATCAACAGACTATCCATGTAATTTTTCAAGTGATGTAGTAGATGTATCCAAAAGAGGGATAAATAGGGGCATCAAAGATGAGATCTGTAGAGCCTACCCTTAGTCCACATGGCTAGTTTCCGGTGAGCCTCTTTCCTCAAAGTTTCAACATTGCTATAGTACATATCTTCATTTTGAAGATGGGCTCATCTAACCTCCACACTACACCCAACTCTAATTACCTTAGAATTTGAGGGTTACATTGGCACAATTCAAAGTTTGTTCCCATCACCTTTGCATTGAGATAGATCAATATATTCCTTAAGTACATCATATTTGTCATATCTAAAACTGAGGATCATTTTGTAATCAGATATTCCCCTAACTATGAGATCATGGGATGATTTACCTATTGAAAGACTTGTAAACTCTCTCCAAATCTTCATGGTTTACAAGGATAAAAAATGTTCGGCTCTCTTCTTTCAAATGATGTTTGATATTCGCCAACATTTGGCCAGAGAGTTCGCTTTTATGATGATATGCACCTAGACAATTGCTTTTTTTCCCCACTCTGTTTCTCCTTCAAGATTGAGGATGAAGGAACCGCATAACAAGGTTGTAGATATGGTGAGAGGAGTGACACATTGAAGGACATGTTTTGTTTTCATATATTTTCTTAGTTGCATGTTTTTTTAGTTTTTGGGCTTGCTGAAATTGCTCTTACACTCTTAATTCCTTGATTAATATTGTACGTTTTTCAATCTCATGGACCGATTTTGACCTTTCGTGAACATTAATATCATTATCATCTCTTATATGAAAAATTGTAAGTGCATATTCAATGTTGTTTACCTTCATTTTTAGTGGTGGAAGTTTTTATAGCTTTATCGAGAACCCATGGATCTCATGAATAGTTACCAAAATTAATCACAAAAAAAATATAAATTGTTGCATCACATGCTGAAAGTGGCGTATACATATAAATTTGACCGAACATAGAAAGTAAGTTACCTTTCCCTACATTAGTAATGATTGTGTCCTTAACCTACACATAACCAAAGCAAAAACACTAAAGTTAAATGCTTATTCCTTTTATTATTAAAGCAATTAGTTTCTAGTTGTAGAATACAAAACAGATATATTAAAGAAAAAACACTTAAACTAAGAATAACGCCCTATTAATCCTTACCAAGGCAAGGCTATAGGAATTACTTTTTTATTTAACTATTTTTCTTTGAACTAATCAAGAGGCTTGAAATAATATATTATTTTATAATTTAACATTCAAATATCATCTAAGGCCTTATTTAAGCATATTCCCTTTACTTGTCAATGATTACTCTAATTTTTATTTGTTTTATATCCTACACTTTAAAAGTTTTAACATTTAATGTTATTTCAAATACTCCTCATCAATAAAAGACATGATAATCAAGCATACATTATTAGTCCACAAATTATAATATAACAATATTTCTTTTTATTCCCATAATTTTTAATAATTCTTAAAAATTTATAATATATGTATACATTAATGATATTGATAATAACATAAATCCATACATTAATAGTATTATTGTATAGTACATAAAATTTAGACATCAATAAAATATATAAATATATTATACTATTAATAACAGCCATTCAATGCTACATAACGTGTCAAATGGACTTTTTGATTGTTTCTTCTCTACATTCTTCTCTTTTTGTAAGCAATGAATGATATTTTTATTAATCTCTAGTACTCTTATTGTATATTTATTATTCAAATATTTTAATTTTTACTGTGTGGATATTACCCCTGTAATATTATCTCAATAAAAAAAATGTCATTGCCTCTCATCATCATCATCATCATCTAATTTACCTTGAAGTCTAGTTATAATATAGTTAAAGTATTCAATTGTTTTAAATTAATTTAATAAGATGCCTTTGACTAGTAGAAAAAATAATGATTAATTTATTCAAGGTAAAAAAAATCATTAAGAAAACACAATGGTCATTTGCAACTTTTATTGTTCAAACCAACATAATGTGCTTGTTAAAAATAACCCTAGCCTACAATCATCTTTATATCTTCATATATTCCAATTTCCTAATTCTAATATAAAAACAAAGACTAAACATTGTGCAGCACTTGTTGACAAGGGCTTCACTTCATTAATAATTAAAACTAGACAAGACTAGCATTGGTTTTGTGTTCAGTTTTTTTGGTTCAAAATTTATTCTAATTGATATTTGTCTATATATTTATTTTAATTCCATAGTTCTTTAAAATTATTAAATAAATCTTTAATAATATATTATAGCTTATAATAGAATACCAACACTAGAGTTATAATCATATCAAATTTCAATTCTATATGAACATGGATAATGAAGCTATATAAAAACAATTTTAAGATTTCAAGCTTGGACAATATTTAAGATTTCAAAATTGGAAAACTCATAATATTTAAGAGAACCATTCATCCTCATGAGAGACATGTTGGCCATTTTTGGCCACATACCAAGCTTATGCCCAAATAAACCAAGTTGCTAATGGATGAGTAGATGAACAAAAGTTCTGGGTGGAATGACTGGTCCAAGAATCTCATTTTACTCACAAAGCTTTTGAAACACTTGAAGTTCACTTAAAGTGTAATTTGTCAATTTATAAGGGACAGATTTAAAGTGTTGCAGAGACCCTATAGGATGTCAAGAGTGCTTGGAACGAGTATGGAAGCGCATAGCATTCATCTGGTTCTTCATTGTGTTCATCTAGACATTTTGGGTCTAGAGGCAAAAATTTTGAGTAAGTTGTTTGCTGACATTATTATTGTCACATATGGACAAGTCAAGGAGAATTGATCACATTAGTCCCAAGAGCATATGCACTAAATCCTAGGGCATACGTCTGAGCACAATAGAAGATATGAAGACTCAAATTTGGCCTTTCAGACAAAATTCACTAAGTTTCCATATTTACCCAATTTGGAAAGAAACTCAAATAGCACTGAGTGAGCACATTAATGAGGTCATATCCCGCACGTGTGGCAGTCTCAAGATAAAATGATCATATGGGTTTGTTCAGCTTAGTCCCTAGTTGCTACGTGTTAAGTTTCAAGTCATGCAATGAAGCGTAAAAGAAGATACAAGAGTGCAAAGTTGACCTCCCAGGCAGTTTGAGACTATTTTCTGTCATAGCTACGCAGACATCATGCAAATCACATAGGGTAGCTCACTTGAACATTTTGTAAAAACACTTAAAAATCTCTAGGGACCAGCAGATTAAGTGGGTTCATCCTTTTTAGTATCAAGAACAGCTCCTGCTAATTTGGTGCCTCCATGACATTTTCACTTCTAGATCCAAGCCTTAAAAGTTGGTCAAATAATGGGAGACATTCGCGCAAATGTCAAAATAAAGCTCGAGCAAAACAAACTCTTTTGAGCTTAAATTTGACGGTTGTGCAAACATCATTTGATGAGAGTGCGAACGTCAAATTTGGGCTCAAATAATAGCCATTGGATTTCAAACAGTGGGTCCCAATTAATCTGACGGTCTACGTTGCATCATACATCTTGATCCAATGGTGCGATATGAGTCAAAAGATTAGAGAGCTCGAGAGGTTGACACGTGGCATAAGTGTGTGAGGCTGTAGACTGATAGTGAATCATGAGAATCAATGCACAATTGATGTGTGACACAAGTTTAGACAGAGTTGACAAGTCAAGGGCAAGATCGACAACTCGTGGTCATTCGTACCGAGTAGGATCAATGGTGTGTGGATAGGTCAAAATGTCAACAAGTTTAGTCATATATTGACAGCGAATTAAAACAAAGGTGAGCCCAAGACTTTCAACGGAAGTAAAGAAGCCATTTTTGACAAAAGCAAGCAGGGCTTGCAGGGTCATCTCGTTGCCATTAGAGCTCGATCCAATGCCATTAAAGGGACACACTGATGCAACCAAGGTGATGAAGAACATAAAGGGACACCATTGGAGCTTAATATGGACCTCTAGTTTGACATTTTATAGCTTGCAGAGTTATTTTTGCAACTGTGTCCACCATTCTTAAAGGGGTCCATGAATATGTGAGTTCTTGGCTCTTGCAGAGACAAAATGGGTATTTTTTGACCTAATGGGAGTGTTTTACTCAAAAAATTTCCTTGTTTC
Organism: Torreya grandis; assembly: GCA_037957365.1. Classification (NCBI taxonomy): domain Eukaryota; kingdom Viridiplantae; phylum Streptophyta; class Pinopsida; order Cupressales; family Taxaceae; genus Torreya; species Torreya grandis. The sequence goes on from JARHVA010001484.1 coordinate 2,115,720, forward strand.
TTAATTTTGAAAGTAGAAATAACTCTGAAAGAAAGGGGTGTCTAAAGGTACCTGGTAGAAAGTGTATGCGCGTTGATATCCAGACAAAGTGAGAACTCTTCTTTGGTTGGAGAGGAAGCCCTGCAATAAGAAAGCACTAAAAGGAATTTTTTGGTTAGACAATAAGATGGGGGAATTGTCTAACATAGGCTAGATCCAAGAAAACGACAGCTTGCTAGGATGGCTATCAATCCCCTTTATGATAAAAGATTGGATAAATAAAAGAAAGAAAAGTTGCATAACATGAAAGTAATAAATCTAATGAAATAAATACTTTTCAAATGAAATGCATAAATTAATGAATTAACATTAAGGTAAATACTAATTATTAAAAATAAATGTTTAAGTCAAGTCTGGATTGGTCTGGTCTAGTTTATGATGGGAGGCAGAAAATAGAGTTTGGTTAAAGGTTAGGTCAATAGATAAAAAGTTGTTGGTTTGGTGGAGAAGGGTAACCGTCGACGGTTAAGGTAACCATCACCAGTTAAGGCAACTGTCGGTGGTTGAAGTAACCGTCGATGGTTAAAGCAACCGTTGATGGTTGCCTGTCAAATTCTAAGAAACACAGAAAATGAAATGCATGTTGGGTAAAAGATCAATCCAGGATCTGAATATGGGCTTAGGTCAAGTAGAAGTCCGATACGGGTTTTAGGTAATAAGAACAAAATACAAACAGAATCTGATCAAGGTATTAAACTTAGAAAAGAAATAATATAATGGACAATAAATGGAAAATGCATGTTATCAAGAGTAATGGAGAAAGGGTAGAAACAACCTAGAAGAATTTCATCAACGTAACGATACTCCAACCTTTGAGAATGATTTGGGCAGCATTTCGATAAGGGTGGATACCTACAAAGAGATTTTGGCAGCATGTAGTTACAGATTTTTGGACACCGATCTCCTTCCTGCAGCTCTCCTTTTATAGGAAAAAGTTTCCAAATGGAGTGGAAGGAGTTGCTAAATGGATAGAGGATAAAGATGCTAAGTTGGGTGCCACAAAGTTGATTTGTATCATCAAACAAAAAGTTGTTAAATTGAGTGTGAAGTTAATTTCGCACTCAATCTAGAAATTGTTTTGATACAAGTTGGGGGACCCTACGGTTACCCTAACCATCGGCGGTCGAGGTCTGAGAGGAAAATGGTCAAGAATTGGTTTAAAAAGAAGTAGGTTAAAATTGTTAAGTTAGCAAGTTAAAAAGTGGGCTAGGTTAACTAGCTCTAGTGTTAGGTAAGGGTCCAAGGGTGTTTCAACATAAAAAATAGGGTAGTTTTTAAGTGTCTACATTTTTTCCCTTTTTGTTATGCGCCTTTGGGTCAATAAGCTGCAAAACAAAAATAGAGCGGGTTGCTGGTCAAGGGTGATGGGTGATGGTTGAGCTGACTCCAGATGTAGTAGGCAAGAGGACGCTGCCTACATAGTTCCATGGATGTAATATCCAAAATGAAATTCAAGCCTAAGGTAGAGATGCTCAACTAGGTTGCCCCAAATTGAAGAATCGCATGGTTTGGTTTGGGTGAAGGTTTATGGAGAAGGATCATCTCCAAAAGGTTTGATTACTCAGAGTTTGGGAGGAGGTATTTCCCTCAAACCGGGAGTCAATGAGGTAAGGTCAAATTGGGTCAGGATTTGATAAATGGTAGATGATAAGTCACGAGGTGGGTGACAAAAAGGTGAGGTTGGGCATTTGAGACGCAAACATGCACATAAAATGCAACTAAGTGCGATATCCAATATCACGCAAAGACTAAGATTTCCATGTTGGTAACAATAAGGTCGGGTTCTAGGATAAATGATAAGGTAACTCGGCCCCAGCATTGGCATGGTTGATCGGGTTAGTCTCATCAAGTCTTCTAGACAGGGTCAGTGTTTACTCAAGTATCCAGGGTAGGAAGTGCTCACGAGAAAAACACAAATGGTCAGGTTATGCACAAGGTGGTGCAAATGCAAATGTTCAAAATGGCAAAATTGATTTGTACGGTCAAAAGGACCAAGGCAAAGTCGTCACAAACTATGCGATAGGTTGGGTCAAAAGGGGCCAACGTCGAGGTGGTCGTGGTCGAAAGGTTGGGCAGTTTGGCGAAAAAAGGTAATCTCCAAAATTTAAGGGAGAAGGTGACTCCCAAATAGGTTGGTGGAGAAGGGTAATCTCCACAATTTGAGGGAGAGGGTGACTCCCAAATAGGTTGGTGGACGTCCAAATGGGTTTCCCCATTTGGGTGTACCGCATGGTTTGGTTTGGGTTAATAGGGTTGATAAAGTTAATAAGATAGGTAAAGTTAGATTTGATAGGTTAGGTTGAGTGGATAAGGTTTGTTGATAGGTGGTTAGGTAGATAGGTGTTTTAATCATAGTAGATAAGGTTTAAGAAGTTTTATTGGTAGGTAAGGGTTTGATTTGGTAAGGTCAGTTGAATAAGGTTGGTTTGATAGGTTGGGTGAAGTTGAGAAGATGGACTGATTGTATAGGTTGGGTAAGGTAGGTAAAGTTGGTTGGCTATTTTTGGTCAATATATTTGATAGGTTGGATAGGTTGGAGTTGGTAGATTGACAGGTTGGGGTGATGATTATTGGTTTGATAAGGTAGATAAGGTTGATAAGGTTAGTTGGGTTGATAAATTAGGTTAATGGGGTAAAGTTCATAAGGTAGGTTAGGATGGGGGTTGGGGGTGGATAACTCAATGGTTGATGAGGTTGGATAGGTTGGAGTTGAGATTGGTAAAAATAATTTTTAAGTTGGTGATGGTTATTGGTTGTGTAGGATGATAGTCAAAGGGTTGGCAAAGGTAGGAGAAGGGCAATCTCCAAAAGGGTGGGGTTGGTTTGGTCAAGTGGAAGGTTTGTGGGGGAAGGTAATCCCCAATGGTTTGGTGGTTAGGGTAAGTGGGTGGTTTTAATATCTCAAAAGGAGGAAGACACGTCTCCCTAAGTTAAATTAATTGTGTAAAGGATGGCCGAGTTGACCCCTGATGCGCTAGGCAAGAGGACGCTACCTACATAGTCCCATGGACGGTGGATCCAACGTGAACTTCAGGGCAAATGTAGTTCTTTCAATTCGGTTTTTGATGGGTTTGATTGGAGAAAAGTAACCTCCAAAGGTTAGGTTTGGTTTGGCTTTGGTTGGCTAGGATTGCGGAGAAAGGTAACCTCTAAGGTTTAAGGAGAAGGTGACTCCCAAAGGTAAAAGGTCACGCTGCTTCATTAGTTGGTTGGTTTGATATGTTAACTTGATTAGATGGGTTGGGTGAATGTGATTGGTAGTTGTGGGTTTGGGTGGTAGTTATTGGTTTGTTTGGATAAGGTAAGTAAGATTCGTTTTATAGGTTTTATGGGTTGATTTTGGTTTGGGTTGTTTGGTTGATTAGGTAATGTTTTGGTTTCAATGACTCAAAGGGAGAAGACATGTCTTCCCAAGTGATCATGAAAGTATAAGGGGGAGGCTAAACGCTCTGATTGAAAAAGACCATGATGGCAAGATGGGTGGGTTTATGAACATAAAACCCTCGTTACGCTCTTGATTTGTTGTTAGTTCGATAGTTAAACAAGGTAACTTGATCGCATGGTGTCAAGTAAGCTCAAATCCCTTGATTTTTGGAGGACAAAAGGGGAAATGGATGGTAGGTAGTGGGTGATAGGTATGGCAACCTTCTTGTGGGGATGGCTTGCCTCTTCTGTAGGTGACCTAAGAACCATGATACACAAGTCTATGTCATAGCTAGGTGTAGACTGATCAATGTGGGAAGTCTACTAATGAAAACTGATTGCGGTTTTCTTGGAATAGCTTTTTTTTATATAGGGTCTTATATTGTTTGTTTTGATATGCTGTGAAGTTGATCGATGCAAGAAGCTTCAAATGATTGCTTTTGGCAAAGTTAACTTAGCCCTCCTTCGAGAGAGTGGTCTAAGTTTGAGTTTGTTCATATTTGATAGTTGTCCTTCAAGGGAGCAGTCTATTTTAATTTCAAGCAATTTTGATTATTTATGAGCAGTTTTCCTTCCAGGGAGCAATCTGCATACTAAATATGTTGACCCAAGTGATATTGTGATATCCCAAATGTTTATATCCTTGCTTAGACATGGACCGTCTATATAGGCCTAAGATTTTCCTTTATGGAGGCAAAGCCATGGCGCAAGATGGTTGATGATAGGTGGAGGAGGTGGTTTTAAGTGACAATGACCATGGGATTCCATCTAACTAGAGACGAAAAGTATCCATGAGGATCATATAATGGGTAGAGCCGTGGTATCCATACTTAAGATTAGGCAAAGTTTGTGATGGATAATCACATGATCATATTTTTAATCGATTGTCCTTAAAGATAAGGAAATGAAGGTGATTGAAAACAAGAAATGAGCTTAAGTTAGACACAAAATGACAAGGAACTTGGTTTAACCAAAAAAAAACATGAATGTCAAGTGTTTAAGAGGTTCAGGCTTGATATGCCCCAAATCCATGCTTGCGTAGATGGGTAATGTCAATCAAAAGAGTAGATGTCCCCCAATGACCTTGCAGCTCTTGGGTAGATGGGGAAAAGGTATGGGTTGACAAAAAGGTGAGGTTGGTTAGGTGAGAGTTTAATGGAGGAAGATAGCTAAAAAAGAGAAATGTGTAAAAGGTAGTCAAGAATGGCTAAGGTTAAAGTTATTTGGTTGGTTGGTTGGCAGGTGGAGAAGGGTAATCTCCAATGGATATGTTGGTAGAGAAGGGTAATCTCCAGATAGATTGGTTGGGAGGGAGGAGGTGATTCTCCAATAATTTTGGTTAGGTAAAGGAGAAAGGTAATCCCCAAGAGTTCAAGGTTGGTTGGTTGATAGGTTTGTTTGGTTGGTTTGGGTTAAGTGGGTTTGATTGCTTGGGTAGAGTTGATAAGGTGGGTTGGGTTGATAAATGGTCAAAGTCTTATGGAGGGAAAGTTTCCCCAGTTTATTTTTTCCATGGATAGTCTAAAGAAGGGAAAATGATCCCGAGGTGAGGTGATGGTTAGTAAGAAGGTTTTAGGAGGGGTGAAGATGACTTCACCCACCTCCCCAAGGGTTGTTAGTTGTTAGTGGTTAGTGGTTACTAGGTTAGTAGGTCAAGTTCGCAGGGGGTGGTTCTGGTGGGATTTCCTCTAGTGCACCAAGGCTAGGAAAAGGTAGTTGGGTTCGATTTAGGTAGGATAGGGTAGGATTGATAGGTTTGAAGGGTAGGTTTTGGTTTGCATTGTTAGGTAGGTTGGTTATGGTAGAGTGGAAAGGTAGGTTGAATATGGTTGATTGGTGAGGTGCAGAGGTTGGTTTGATTGGTTGAGAGAGGTAAGATAAATGGTTGAGTTAGTCTATTGGTTGGGTTGATATGATTGTTTGGTTGATAAGGTAAGGTTGGGTGAATAGTTATAGGTAAGTTTAGGTTAATGGTAGGTTTGGTTTGGTTGATGGTCGTTAAGGCTGGGTTAATAGGTTCCATAGAATTGGTAAGTGGAAAAGGTAGGTTGGTTGGTTCCACATGGTTGAGTGGAAGATTGTTTGGTTCTGTCGATAAGGTAAGGTTGGGTGAATAGTTATAGGTAAGGTTGGATTAATGGTACGTTTGGTTTGGTTGATGGTCGTTAAGGCTGGGTTAATAGGTTCCACAAAATTGGTAAGTGGAAAAGGTAGGTTGGTTGGTTCCACATGGTTGAGTGGAAAAAGTTGGTTGGTTGATTCCACATGGGTAAGTGGAAAGAATTGGTTGGTTGGTTTCTTAAATGTAGTTTCTAAGGAAAGTTGAAAAAAGCCCACTTGGTTGACAAGTGTTTTGGTTAAGGGTTGGACCATGGTTTCCTCAACAATGAGTGAAGGAAGAGGTTCGATGATTGATTGTTTGATGATATTTAAGGCTAGGTTGAAGGGAACATGAAGAATTTCCTTTGAAACCTCCTTGTGATCGATAAGGTTTTGGATGAGCTTCTTAAAAGAGCCACATCTGTCAATATCATGTCCATTGGTACGATGATAGGCAAAAAATTCATTCTCTACAAACTAAATGGGCTTTGGAACAGAATTATTGATAGGTTTGATTGGAGGGAGATTAATGATGGTAGCCTCCAAGAATTTGTCAAGAATGGAGGCATTTGATTCCCCCAATGGGGTGTACTGCCTAGGGAGAGGGTGCACCAATGGCTCTTGAGTTGGTGAGCTAGTTGGTTGGTTTGATAAGGTTTGTTTTAGATTAAGGTAAAAGCAGGTTTTGAAGGGGCCCTGAAACTCTATACATCAAAAAAAAGATAAACCTTAAAGCACAACCGGGTTTCTAAAAAAAAACCCGAAACCAGTAAAAGCAAAACCAGGTTAAACAGGAACCTGAAAACAGCCAAAAGGACCATATGTAACAGTTGACAAAACACGGAACGGACCGTCAACAGACAGGATCAGCACCCTACAAACCTCTCAAAAAAAGAGGTTTTAAAATTTTTTTTTTACACGATCGAAGATTCATATCTAGAGGGGGGACCAAAGGCTTAGATTTCTTCCTTTTAACTGCTGTCCATCCATCCTCTACCTTTGCTGCTTCAGCGATCCATGCCTCAGAAGACAGTGATCCATGAAGCCCAGGGGACACAGATGCCTCAGCAAAATCCTTATGAAAACCAGCCAAAGTCTGGCTTCTAGGAAATTCCTCCAAAATAGGGGGAGAGACCAACGCCTCCTCCACAACTGGCTCAAAAGGATCACAACTTCCAGTCTCCACAAGATCTTCTAAAGAATCTTTCACCAGCGAATCCTCCTCTACCATCGGCTCAGAATGGATACTATCTTCATTTTTGGAATCAATCGGAGCTTCCACTGGTTGTTTTGCCATGTAATGTTCGGAGGAAACCTCAGACCACCAAGAAGGTGGTCGTCTGGATTTGGATTTCCCAGCCGTACAACGAGTAGCAATATGACCCGTCAGGTGGCACTTTCTGCACCGAAAAGGTAAACCCTCAAAATCCAGCATTTGTGTCCAAGTACCCCTTGGGGAATCCAGACAGATCGCCTCAGGAAGGCCCTTAGAAACATCCATCTCAACCATTAAGCGTGCACAGGTCGAATGGTAGCAATCCGAAGTATTTTCATCCACAAATAAAAAATCTCCTAAAGCATTTCCAATGGTTTTAAAAACCAATTCATGCCAAAGATGTATTGGTAGATTTGGGAGCCGAACCCAGATAGGGAACTTGTTAAAGGTTTCTGTAAGAGGATTAAAATCCATATGCCACCGTTTGGCCATGAGAGGATATTTACCCTGCCATAAAAAGTTACTGTTGCACAAGATTATCCTCCTGTCCTCGGGTCTTTGGAAGAAAGCTATAAAAAAACCTTTAACGCATGGAAAGATTTCAACATTGTCTTCAATAAGTGGCAACCAGGTCCTAGAGATCCAGCCATGTAGATCAGCGAGAGAGGGCCAAAAGCCACGAAAATGAAAAATAGCAGCATGAGCAGAAAAATCTTCTACCCGTTCAAAGATTTCGTCAACTGTTTCAGGATCTAGAGTTACCCTAGTGGGTTTTAAAGCACTTACTGGCAATACATGGGATGGCCCAAGGGATGCACGAGGCACAGCATCATGTAGATCCGCTTTAAAGGCCGCCACATCCGCGAAAGTTCTTCCCCCAGGTTCATGCCCTAGACTAGGAGCGTAGGCAGAGCGCACAGCCGAAATAATTCCTCCCCCCGCAGAAGAAGTCGGTTTAGGGGCATTCAGAACCCTCCCCTCACTAGCAGAAAGAGCCCCATCTGTTTCAGTTGCCACAGCCGTGCCAGCCGTCGGAATCGCAACATCAGATTTCAAAAATTGCGAGGGGGCGCGCATAGGAGCCATGTTATCGTATTGGTTTGATAAGGTTTGTTGGTTTGATAAGGTTTGTTGGTTTGAGGGGTTTGATGGATTTGATAAGTTAGGTAGGTTTAGTGGGTAGTTATTTGTTATATTTGGTAAGGTTGATAGGTTGGGTAAGGTTGGTAAGGTTGATAGGTTGGTTTGATTGGTTTGGTTGAATTGAATGATTGATAGGTTGGTTGGGCTGATAGATTAATGGATGGATGGGTTGATGAGTTTGTTTATGAGGTGGTAGGTAGGTTGGGGTTGATAAGTTTGGTTGAGGTAATTGATACGATGGTTGGGTTGATAAGATGGGTTGGTTTGATAAGTTGGTTAAGGTTGATAAGGGGGGTTGGCTTGATTGGTTTGGTTGCATCGATATGTTGGTATGTTGGTTGTTTGTTAGATTAATAGGTTGATAGGTTGGTGGGTTGGTTAATAAGGTGGGTTGAGGTAATTGGTATGAGGGTTGGGGTGATAGATGTGGTAGATGTTGATAGGTTGTTGGTTGGGTAAGGTGATGGTTAAAGGGTTGTTGATAGGTTGGTTGGTTGAAGTTGAAATTTTATTGGTTGCAGGTAAGAGTTGATTGGCCATGGGTACCGGAAATAGATAACTCTACTTTATTTATTCGGTCCATTAACATTGTAACCAGTTCAAGTGGTAGTTGATAGTTTGGGAGTTGATTATGGTTGAAGTTTGATGGACGATGGGTAGAGTTGGGTTGAGTATAGGTAAGGCAAGGAGCATAGCTAGCTCAAGATGTCAAGTAATGCTCAGATGCAAGAGGGTTGTGGTATGAGATTATAGCAAAGTTAGGATCTATAGAAAAGGTTATAGAAGGGTTCTCCATTCAAACAAGGTAATGGAAATGAGAGTAAATGAGGTCAAAATGATGGAAGGTTGATGGTAGAAGGTCGATTCCTCACAACTCGAACAAAAGAGCAAACAAGAAAAAATTTCAAAAAGCAATGCTTACACTAAGTGCGTTAGTTCCTAAAATAACTTTTATCTTGTGTTGGCTTTGTCTCAGTTAAAAATGTGTGAGGGTTGTTTGGCTTGCAAATTGGGTACTAGATAGGCAAGCTAAGGATGGTTTCAGGTAATGTTTACGCGCTTAAGAGAATCTGTTCTGGATTGGGTACATGGCCTGGTATTGGGGGATTACTCCCCACACTTCACGATCCCAAAGCCAAGCCAAGTCGCTTAGCCAAGATATAACATATGTCTAAGGCTTATACTTAGCGAGAGAACTGAGTGGGCTCTCCCCTTGGTAATGACCTCCAAGCGGGATTACCAAGGAGAGTAAGGTTTACTGCTGGGTGGTGAAATCCCAGTTGGGCCTTGTCTCAGGGATGTTATGGTGTGTTGGTTATGAAAGTGGTTTAGGTTTCGTATGTGATAAGAAAGTGAAGCTACGATAGATTACTTGCCTTTTTAAATTACTAGGTGAACCAAAATTACAAGCAAACAATGGATGCAAGGTTTGTTTTAAGCCCAAATGAAAAAATTTAGATTTCTCTGGATGAGCAAACAATAGAGAGAGAGAAAACATACAATGCTAACTAAGAAAAGAAAGGTGGTGGGTCCCCCTGGGCATGCCAGAATGCTTTACTCAATTTTTTTTCTCGTTTCTTAATTTTGAAAGTAGAAGTAAAACTGAAAGAAAGGGGTGTGTACGGATACCTAGTAGAAAATATGCGTGCGTTGATATCCAGACAAAGTGAGAACTCTTCTTTGGTTGGGGAGGAAGCCCTGCAATAAGAAAGCACTAAAAGGAATTTGTTGGTTAGACAATAAGATGGGGGAATTGTCTAACGTAGGTTAGATCCAAGAAAGCAACAGCTTGCTAGGATAGCTATCAATCCCCTTTATGATAAAAGATTGGATAAATATAAGAAAGAAAATTTGCATGACATGAAAGTAATAAATTTAATGAAATAAATACTTTTCAAATGAAATGCATAAATTAATGAATTAACATTAAGGTAAATGTTAATTATTAAAAAGAAATGTTTAGGTCAGGTCTGATTTGGTCTGGGCTAGTTTATGATGGAAGACAGAAAATAGAGTTTGGTCAAAGGTTAGGTCAATAGATAAAAAGTTGTTGATTTGGTGGAGAAGGCTAACCGTCGATGGTTAAGGTAACCGTTGCTGGTTAAGGCAACCATCGACGGTTGAGGTAACCGTCGGCTATAAAGGGAACCATCGACGGTTACCTGTTAAATTCTGAGAAACATAAAAAATAAAATGTAGGTTGGGTAAAAGATCAATCTAGGGTCTGACTATGTGCTTAAGTCAGGCAGAAGTTCGATATGGTTTTTAGGTAATAAGAACATAATATAAATAGAATATAATCAAGGTATTAAACTTAGAAAAGAAATAATAGAACGGACAACAAATGGAAAAAACTTGTTATCAAGAGTAATGAAGAAAGGGTAGAAACACCCTAAAGGAATTTCGTCAACGTAATGATACTCTAATGTCCGAGAATGATTTGGGCAACATTTCGGTAAGGGTGGATACCTGCAAAATGATTTTGGCAACATGTAGTTACATATTTTCAGACCCTGATCTCTTTCCTGCAGTGCTCTTTTTATAGGAAGAAGTTACCAAATGGAGTGGAAGGAGATGCTAAATAGATAGAGGATAAAAATGCTAAGTTGGACGCCACAAAACTGATTTGTATCACCAAACAAAAAGTTGATAAATTGAGTGTGAAGTTAATCTCACACTCAATCTAGGAATTGCTTTGATACATGCTGGGGGACCCTAACTATCGACGGTCGAGGTCCAAGAGGAAAATGGTCAAGAATTGGTTTAAAAAGTAGGTTAAAATGGTTAAGTTAGCAAGTTAAAAAGTGGGCTAAGTTAACTACGTGGTTAACTAACTCCAGTATTAGGTAAGGCTCCAATGGTGTTTCGACATCAAAAATAGGGTAGTTTTTTAGTGTCTACAGGGAGTCCAAAAAAGGGCTATATAGTCTATAGGTCCGTATTAATATGGCAACTATATGAAAACCAATAATCTTATATTGGTTTTCCATCTATAGATGAACCTATGACCCAGACATGAAGATAGAGCAGATATGTGGTTAATGCAAAGGATCCCATCTGTCCACGTGGCTCTATCATCAACAATGCATGTAACTTTCGCCGCTCAAGGCATGGCATGACTATCAGTTTTAGGATTCGAAGATTTGATCCTCATAAACAAGTCAAGTGGACTTAGGGTCTGAAGGTGGTGAACTGGTGGTTGGAGAAATAGATAAGGGCATTGATTCCGCTCAAACAAACTTGATCATTATGCATAACCTTTGTCTCTAGTGGGATCTCTTAGCCAATGAGAGGAGCTCGAGGACTATTGACAAAAGAAGATTTGTTTGTTGATCAAGGCATGCATAGAGCAAGTGATCAATGAGATGCCACTACATGACTAGGACCCTTTCTCCACTCTTCCATGCATGTTCCCATCTCTCTTTCTCTCCTACTATATACAGAGGCTTTTGAGCCAAAAAATGGATCCTCTCTGTATGTTCTCTACTCCCTCTCTTGGGCATTGACCAAACTCTACCAAGATAAAGCTTGTAACCTCTTGAAATGAATACAAGATTGTACTTCATATTTCATTGTTCTGATATAGTGTGTACATGTCAAATTTGCATATGTGGTAAAAGTCTCTCCCTTGTCAAGTCATGATCTCACCTAGTTATTACTTCATCTTGTTATGCAGCTCATGTTTAGTGTTCTACATCTCTTGATTGGAGCTCGCATGTGGATACTGTGACTAGTTAGTGTCTTGCATTAGACCTCTCCATCATTTCCCTTAGCTTTTGATCATTTGGTGAACCTCTTCATGAAATACTGATGTATGACAGATGTTTGGAACCCTGGATCTCCCCTTGTGCTTATTTCATTAATGTTTTAAGTGTCAAGCAAAGTGGATCAACCATAATTTAGGTGCATCACCATCTTTAGCTTAGGTTTTCCTTTCATGTTCTCTCTCTCTCTCTCTCTCTCTCTCTCTCTCTCTCTCTCTCTCTCTCTCTGGTCATTAGTAGATTTTAGTAGTAGGAATGAGCTAAAATGATGCATCAAAGGAACTAGCCTTGTCAAAAATCCTAGACATCTGACCCCATTATAAGATACCCATAGCCTGGGGTCAGTCCCATGTTGAGCTAGATTTGTAAGTAGAACCTGAACATTTCTGCTTCCAGCTAGGGTGCAATCTAGACCTACAACAGTTATGGTATGCCCAGTGGGACTAAGGTCCAAAGCAGCGGAAGTATTTTTGGTGTTGTTCTTTCTACATATCAGCCTTTGGAGGCATTCTACAAACATCAATGGCGACTTCAAGCATCTATCAGCGGGTTAAGCAGCCTAAGTGTCTAATCATCATAATTTGATATGTACAATCAGTCATCTTTTGATCAATATGCTTATTCTCTACCTCAACATCACACTTATCAGGGAAATAATGTTTTTGTGTTCCCCCCAAGTGGCCCTCAAATAGCCTATCAACCCTATCATGGCCTTTGTCCCCCTACCCATGCGAATGACCAAGGTCAACATCAATGGCATTCAAATCAATCCTCTACTTCCCCTTGTCAAGACCAAGCTTACCCTGTTACATCCTTGTTAGGAGTCAAGCAAGCATTAACAATTTATATTGAGTTGATAAGGGAGATTGGTAAGGGTTTGAAGTTTTCTCCAGTCATCTCCATCCATGCTCTACAAAAAGCGAGTGCTCTCCAGTTTGTAAATAACATATATTCAGTTTGTGAAAGAGAACAATGGTCATCTTGCAGGAATGGGGACATAGCAATGATAGGAAACATGGTCTAACATGCAGATAGTATGTTAATATCTTATGAAGAGCAGTAGGCTCATTTGGACCAGCGTTATGTGCCCTCTCCTCTCCAAGAGCCTCAAGCTCAACCTTCAAGAGTTCCTGATCAAAGCCCTAGTCAACCTTGTCAAAGTCCATCCTTGTCAAAACTCAGAGAGGCAATATTGAACCAAGGAAAAACAATCATGAAGATCAATGAGGGGGTCAAGCTTGGACAAAAATTCCCTATTCATGCCATGGAGGGGATAAAGATCTTCTTGCAAGAATTCTAGAATGTATGGGCATCCATTGAAGAAGCTAACTACCCACATGTTGAGAAGCAAGAGATGAAAGGGTGGGTATTGTCCATTGAAGAAGTGTTTGATCAATGGAAGGAGTGTGTCAAACCTGAGCCAATCAGTTTGCCCCCTCCTACCCCTATGCCCATTCTCACTCAAGAGCATGAAGCTATTCCATCTTGGATCCTTTCCTATGATCCTAATCGTTTCATAACCTCTCTTGTGAAGCCACCCTCTCCCACACTCATTTAGGAAAAGGAGAAGGTGACCAAGTCTTACACATTCCCCTCGTGGAAATCAAGCAAGGAAGGCACAAAGAAAAAAAGGAAGGTGTTGGTTGAGGCAGTCCAAGAAGCAGTCTTGGAGGAGGAGTTAGTTGTGCCAAAAGTAGATCAAGCAACCATAGCTCAGCTCAATGACCTTGGTGTACAAGAATTCCAAGACTCTCCTTTCCTCAAGAACCACCAAAGAAACCATTCAAAGTCCTTAGCTGGAAGGACACTCTCCTAAGCTGCAAGGAAGGTGATCTTCTTGACCCTCCCACCATCTCCCTCTTAGAGAAATAACTTGTTTTACAAAAGATAGAGGAGAAGCTTGCAGCCATAAGTGAGACTGAAGAAGACAAAGCAAGTGTCTATGATGAGGAAATCATAATAGGCAACCCACTTCATAAGTAGGAACATATTTCAGCTTTCAAGTTGCAGGGGCTTGATGAGAAGCAAGAGGATAGCCTTCATGAACCTATTAATGAGGCCAAAGGCAGCTCAAACAACTTAGAAGATCAATGGCAGCATTTGTGTTTGGATTTCTTAAGTGAAATGGAACAACTTAATGTTGCAAACTTCCCTGAAGAAAACAATCCTCAAGTTGAAAATAGAGCAAACCTTGAATGGACTAGTGAAGGTCCATTCTACATAGATGAAGAGGATCAAAACCAGGGGCCTGAGGCTGGTCCACTTCAAGATGAGGTGTCAGTTGAGGACAACACTGATATGTTAAAACTAGAGGAACACAAATCAGACCTTGAGCAAGACAAATGTGATGTCTTAGACCTTGGATGATCAAATCAGTGTTCATTTGCAATTGAAGATCAAGATGAAATCTTGAGTGAAATTGATGAAGAGGACATCTCAAGTGCTCAAGTGATACAATTTGAGAAGCATACTAGTGAAGAACCTGAAGAATTATGGCAGCGGTTCAATGCCATAATCAAAGATTTTGAAGAGGCTAATAGACATGTCCTTCCTCCGAAACATTATGAACATGTTGCTCTAAGCATGAACAGTCCTAGTTTACACAAGGACAAGGTGGAAAAACATGGCCTTTTTGAACCATCAATTGAACCAAGTGCAGTTGCTCCCAAGACCCTGAATGAAATCTTCATGCAGGACTTTCTCAAAAGTGGAGAGCAACATCAAGCAAGTTCTCCTGCAGTCCAACATGAATCGAGCTTGGAAGACTTGGATCAATATGTCTACATTGGAGACATGTTTGTTCCATTTCATCCATTGGAGAGCACATCAAAAGTATTGGCTATCAAGTTGCCTGGTTCACCAATTCTAGTACCTCCAAAGCAAGGTATTTTTCATCTTGGTTTGTTACAAGTCAATGATACTCATAGTTTTCCATTTGACTCAGGGGGGAGATGCTTGTAAATTGCAACCTTGTATATATTAAAGTAGTTCATGCTTTTCTCTAAGTGCCTTTGTGCACATTTCGTTTAGTAGGTTAGTTGTTTTTCTTTTCTCCAAGTGCCTGCGTGCACTTGCCCTTGTTGTTTTGTTGTCTTTGTATTGTTTCAAGAAGGGGTTGTCAAGAAAGAGTCGACGTTGTATCAAATTTCAGACCAGCTCAGTTGCAGAGACTTATGACTCCATGCCCAATGGATCGGATAAGGCAAATGGACTGGGTTCTCAAGCATAGCAGGGATGCTTCCCTACGAGTCACCAAAGACGTTGGTCATTTTTGGCGCACCTACCAAGCTTATGCCTAGATAGACCAAGATGTTAATGGATGAGCAGAGGAAGAAAAACTCTAGATGGAATGAGTGGTCCAAAAATCTCATTTTGCTCACAAAGATGTTGAAACACTTTAAGATCACTTAAAGTGTAATTTTTCAATTTCTAAGGGACATGTCTAAAGTGTTGCAAAGACCCTATGGGATGTCAAGAGTGCTTGGAATGAGTGTGGAAACGCATAGCATTCATTTGGTTCTTTATTGTGTTCATCTGGACATTTTGGGTCTAGTGACAGATATTTTGAGTAGGCAATTTGTTGACGTTATCATTGCCATGTATAGACAATCCAGGGAGAATTGATCACATGGGTCTGATCACATTGGTCCCAAAAATATATGCGCTAAATTCCAAGGCATGCGTCTAAGCGCAATAGAAGATATGAAGACTCAAAGTTGGCCTCTCAAATAAAATTCACTAAGTTTCCATAACCAATTTGCAAAGAAACTCAAATAGAGCCGAGTGAGCATATTGATGAGGTCATACCCTGCATGTGTAGCAGTCTCAAAAGAAAATGATCATATGAGTTTGTTCAGTGTAATCCCTAGTTGTTACGCGCTAAGTTTCAGGTCATGCAATGAAGTGTAAAAGAAAATACAAGAGTGCAAAGTTGACTTCCCAGGGAATTTGAGACTGTTTTCTGTGATAGGTGTGCAGACGTCATGCAAATCACATAGGGTAGCTCACTTGAACATTTTGTAAAAACACTTAGAAAGCTCCTAGAACTAACAGTTCAAGTGGGTTCATCCCTTTTAGCATCAAGAACATCTCCTGCAAATTTGGTGCGTCCATGACATTTTCACTTTTAAATCCAAGCCTTCAAAGTTGGTCAAATAATGGGAGACGTTTGTGCAAACATCAAAATAAAGCTCGAGCAAAACAAACTCTTTTGAGCATAAATTTGACGGTTGCATGAACATCAATGACGGTCACACGAACGTCATTTGACGAGAGTGCGGACGTCAAATTTGGGCTTGTAAAATAGTCATTGGATTTCAAACAATGGGTCCTAATTGATCTGACAGTGCGAGATGAGTCAAAAGGTCAAAGAGCTCGAGAGGTTAACATGTGACACTGCAGACTGACAACGAATCTTGAGAATCAATGCGCGATTGATGTGTGGCACAAGCTTGGATAGAGTTGACAAGTCAAGGGCAAGATCGATGACCTGCAGTCATTCGTATCGAGCAGGATCAATGGTGCGTGGATAGGTCAAAATGTCAACATGCTAAGTCATATATTGACAGCGAATTAAAACAAAGGTGAGCCCAAGGTTTTCGATAGAAGCAAAGAAGCAATATTCGACATAAGCAAGCAGGGCTTGCAGGGTCATCCTACCGCCATTAGAGCTCGATCCAATGCCATTAAAGGTACACACTGATGCAACCAAGGTGATGAACATAAAGGGACGCCATTGGAGCTTAATATGGACCTTTGGTTTGACATTTTATAGCTTGCAAAGTTATTTATGTGACTATGTCCGCCATTCTTAAAAGGGGTCCATGCATATGTGAGTTCTCGGCCCCTGTAGAGACAACATGGGTCTTTTTAGACATAATGGGAGTCCAGAAAAGGGCTATATAGTCCATAGGTCCGTATTAATATGGCAACTATAGGAAAACCAATAACCTTAAATTGGTTTTCCATCTATAGATGAACCTATGATCTAGACATGAAGATAAGCACAAATATGTGGTTATTGCAAAAGGTCCCATCTGTCCATGTGGCTCTATCATCGACAATGTAGGTACTTTGCCGCTCAAGGCATGGCATGACTGTTAGTTTCAAGATTCGAGGATTTGATCCTCATAAACAAGTCAAGTGGACTTAGGGTCCCAAGGTGGTGAATTGGTGGTTGGGAAAATAGTTAAGGGCATTGATTTCACTCAAATAGACTTGGTCACTGTGCATAACAAACCCTTGTCTCTAATGGGATCTCTCAGCGAATGAGAGGAACTTGAGGACTATTGGGACAAAAGGTTTGTTTGTTGATCAAGGCACGCATGCAACAAGCAATCAATGAGCAACCACCACATGACTAGAACCCTTTCGCCACTCTTCCACGCATGTTCCCATCTCTCTCTCTCTCCTGTTATATATAGAAGCTTTTGAGCCAAAGAATGGATCCTCCGTATTTTCTCTACTCCCTCTCTTTGGGCATAACCAAACTCTACCAAGATGGAGCTTGTAACCTCTTGAAATGAATACAAGACTGTTCTTCAGATTTCATTGCTCTGGTTAGTGTGTACATGTCAAATTTGCATATTTGGTAGAAATCTCTCCCTTGTGAAGTCATGATCTCACCTAGTTACTAGTTCATCTTGGTATGCAAGTCATGTTTTGTGTTCTACATCTCTTGATTGGAGCCCGCATGTGGATATTGTGACTGGTTAGTGTCTTGCATTAGACTTCTCCATCATTTCCCTCGGCTTTGATCATTTGGTGAACCTCTTCATGAAACACTGATGTATGACAAATGTTTGGAACCCTGGGTCTCGCCTTGTGCTTGTTTCATTAGTGTTTTAAGAGTCGGGCAGAGTGGATCAACCATAATTTAGATGCATCACCATCTTTAGCTTAGGTTTCCCTTTCATGTTTTCCCTCTCTCTCTCTCCCTTTTCCTTGGTCATTAGTAGGTTTTAGTAGTAAGAATGAGCTAAAATAATGCATCAGATGAGCTAGCCTTGTTAAAAATCCTAGAGGTCTGACCCCATTATAGGATACCGAAAACCTGGGGTCAATCCCATGTTGACCGATTTGGAAGTAGCTAGGGTGCAATCTAGACTTACAACAGGGCCACAAATGTTGATTAAAAAACCTATCAACCAATTTTCTTGAAACCAACAAATAACAAGAACTTCAATGGCGCTGATGAAATGAGAGTAAGTTGATAAAAAAAAGGGAGCATGTTGCAACCCAGTGATGTTCAAATTTCACAAGACACTTGCTGTTTGCAGACATTTGACTGGGCCAAAAAGAGGCTGGTAACGTTTCTTTAACTGGCCGTCGCTTCAATCATATTTAACCCGTCATATTTAATTTACTTGACAAAATATATGGAGATGATGTGAAAAGTATAAGAATCAGTTCTATAACATAACAACCGTATCCGATGGCACCAATCTAAGAAGCTGGGATAGCATCAACGCAGAGGGCATTAGGAAAAAAGACCGCCCATTTAAAGTATTAAGCTGTTAGAATAACGAGTTACCAATGGGTCAGAGCAAGACTTTTTAGTAGCAGCTTTCCAAAGCAGGGTGGGGAACTAAGAATCCCTTCATTCATGTTCTGACTAAATGACATTAATCTGGGTAGCATTTTTTTACGAGGAAAGAAGACTTCTCTGTGATTCTAAATATGCCCACATATATAATAAAGATGGATATATACCGTCTATGATGCTTTTGTATGTATTAAAAAAGAAGAAATTGTGAAATCCATTAAAGAAGCAAGAAATTAGAATTCAAATTGTCATGAAATGGATACTCGAGATTCATAGAAAAATGGAGCTATAAACCCCATTTAGAGATAGTTCTGTAATTATAATACCTTGTTCTCTATTCATTACTCGAAAACTTTTAGCATTTGTAATTAAATACATTATATAAGGAATTTACAATTTGAAAATACTGCAGTAATGCCTGTATACATGTCCATAATTATGAATCTGGACAGCAGAAATGGAGCAATATAATGTAAATCAAACAATTTATAAACATTCCAAGTTTGCACCAATACAGTAAAGCGTTGTCTAGAATATAAAATTATTTGGACAGTTTTTTCTCTGTAATAGCAAGGATAACTCTTCCCAGCTTCATCTCCGTTACTGCTAGGAAATAATGTTAGGTGCTTCAGATATGGGCAACCTAATAACGCCACATTAACTGTTGCAAGGACAATAAAAAGAATGTCCCAAATCATATCATACAATATCCTAAATTTAAGGATAAGCTTTTATGGCCACACGAAGGATGCAAAAGAGGATATAAAACTTTCTAGGTGATAGACTGGACCTTACAGACCTAAACAGCACGTGAAATGTCATGCGAAGAATTTGATTATTTTCCTTTGGTTTCATGAATAAATCCATTTTACATAATGCACCAGAGAATTAGATGGTGTTGAAATGTGGACTCTCTTTCAAGCTCCTATCTTGAAGATCCTTCAGAAGAAGAACTGCAACCTGAAATGGGACTCTTTGGTTCCTCGGGCCATCTGTCACCTCCATGAATTGCTTCTTGCTTTCCTAGTAATTTACGGGATACACCTTTGATGGACTTTCTCTCACCTCTGCTCCCTTGATATTTCTGACTGCTGCCAGATTTCCTCAATTTTATCGATTTACAATTGAAGCCTTTCTTTGTCGGTGAAGAAACAAGCAGGAGACGAGACATAATATACGTGAAAAGCTCCTCCTTGTTGGAAAAAATGAAGTCAAGGTGAGCATAGTCAAACTCTTCATATGACACTTTGACTCCAGCATCTTTCATAACCTTGTAATGCTTCATCACCATAGAACGAGGTATGAGTTTATCCTTCAGGCCAGCAACTACATCAACAGGGATATCAATGGCACCATAATTTGCCGCAATGTCCAATGGGTGAGGCATTCCATAGGCTTCCATATTTGCAGATGAACTCCCAAAGTCATACATTTGAAATTTATTTGCATGTTTCATCTGTGCTAAGTGTACTGCAACATGAAAGGAGACTCCCGGCATGTCATTCATATTATAGTGTGGCGTACCTATTACACCCACCCAGTTTGAGCTATCCCCTCCAACAACATAGCTGAATAGAGTTTGTGCAAGTCCTCCTAGTGCAGGATAGTTCTGAAAATCTCGAGCTAATTTGTTGAAAATCATCCGAAAAAACTTTGTAGGTATATAAATTCCTGGAATCAAGGGAGCTAAAACTGGAGCAAAAGCAGGAAAAAAATACTCAAAAAAATTAAAGATCAAGGGAGCATCTTCATGGAATCCTGCAGGTGATAAGAGAATTAATCTTGAAATTCGATGTGGCAGGCCTTTTAGGCGCCTTGTCACTACATACATCGGCAATGCAGCTCCACCCAGACTATGTGAAACAGCACAAACTGTATAAGGACCATCTCTTTTACTAGAATGATCCACGTCAATCTGCAAATCATTTAGCTCAGACATCTTTATCTCGTGTATTTTTTCAATCATCGCAGGGATATCTTGTGTACCATGTTCATTGATTGAATAGTTCCAATACCTGCAAGATTCACATATGATATGAATATATGCAGCTATAAGCAAATCCCCGCGGTCATCACATGCATTCACTACATTAAAAAGCAGATAAAGGAAAATGCATAGCAAAATAAAGAATACAAAATGCTTCAAAACTAGTAATATGCATTAAAAGCAAATATCTGTGCCAGGCCATTTGGCTCCCGACACAACTAAAATATCAATGAAAAAAAGATGCCTTCTGACAAAACTTCCAAATATAAGTACACAAGGTTCATCAAATAAGAGGTTTGTTTATGTTTATGATGAACAAAACCAGTCAATGGAAGTGAAAAAATAATCCAGCTGTAAAACATAAGGTGACTACTCGCATGACATATCCAGGTTTGAGTCTATGAAGCATTAAAGAAATTATTTGCACAAATGTATGTCAAGGATTAGTTATATCATAATGTAACAAAGCTGAAACAACTTGAGGGTCCTGTCCATTTTCATTAAATTATATAATAATATAAAGATTCTCCCAAATCCTGCTTATAGATATTATGTTTGAGGACCCTGTCCATTTTCATTAAATTATATAAAGATTCTCCCAATGAGACACCGTGCCCGAACTGGCCCTCTACCAAAGATCTATTGAGAACTTCAATTTTTAGCCAGAATCTAAGAAATCATGTTTTTAGCGCAGACTCTGCTTCTCAAAAGTCACTTTCCCCTTAACCCCACAACATGCGACTGAGAAGTCACTTTCAGATAAGAGGTAGTGACTATTACTCAACAGATTCTTTTCATTTCAAAGGTGATAATTTGTTGCACTTTGTGATCATTGTAAATCTCAATTTGGGACATTTTAACTGTAAAAGAAAAGAAGTTATAGCAAAAAAATTCAAAAAGGAGGGTTGATTTTCTGCGCTATTTTGTGCATAATACAACCAAGAAACATGAAGCCATTTCTTTTTTACCTTTTATTTTTTGTATTTACAACACCAAGCACACAAACAACCACAGCTATTACTCCTGAAATTATTTTTGTTGTTGCTAAAATGGCTGAAAGTACTCTTAGAATCCAACCTCTAACTCCAAACAGCTTCTACTTGTAGATGTCCAAGATAGACCAGTTAAGGAGCAAAGGTTTGTACAGAATGACTATAGGAACAAAAACAGAACCCACCAAGGACATTGAGAAGTCAAAATGGTTCAACTGGTGTGATGATGCCCTTACTTTGTTGTGCATCTCAGTATCATCAGGCTTCTTGTTTCACATTCAAGGATTCGATTCAGTAAAAGATACTTGGGGAGAAGCTCAAAGTGTTGTTTAGAAAAACAGATGCCATTTGTGCTCACAAACTAGAGGATGAGTTAGTTGACTTAAATCACTCGGATTCTGGCATAATATAGGACTATATCACTAACTTTAAGCTCCTAAGGCTTCAGCCTTCAATTGAAGGACTGTAAAATTGAGAAGGATGAGCAAATGATCATGGAAATATGATCTAAGTTGGCAGACCCTTACTCATTGTTTATCATGACATTTTAATCTACAATGGACGCATTGGGAAAAGGATTCACAATCAAAACATTTGATGAGTTTTGCTATCGTCTCTCAAGGGAGAAAAATAAGCTCATTCACATCGGTGCTCTTGCTCCCAAAAGCTCCAAGACTCATGCACTTGTGGCAAGTGGGAAATCAATAGAAATATCTGAATCAACAGAAGATCTCCAAAAGTTCAAAAGGCAGTGCCCAGAGTCAAATTACTGCCTCACCTCCTTCACCAAATCAGCAATCTCAAGGAAAGAATGGTGGTAAGAACTGTACTTTCTGTGGCAGAGGTGGTCACTTTGACACTCACCAGTTCAAGAAGTTGGAAGAGCTAAATGAGGGAATGAAGAAATGCAACATTATTATTACCCTTCCATCATCTTCCACTTTTTCATGCGAAAAGGAAAAGGAAAAGCACTCTCAGCAACTGCACCTGCAATGATTGCATATTCTTCTATAGAGCCAGAATGGGTTATTTATTTAGGGTGCCTCACATCACATGGCAAAGGAAGAAGCCTTGTACACCTCACTAGATGCATGGGACACCATGCAGATCTCTGGGGATGCCTTGTCATCTCTTGAAGTCAAAGGCCAAGGATCTATCAAGGTAGCAAATGGATAGTTCAATAATGTATGACATGTTCCAGATATCTGCAAATCTGCTTTCCATTTATCGAATCACACATTTTGGAGCAGGCAAAATGGTTTGAGTTTTTGCCTGATTCGGTTGTAATTAGGGAGTTGCAAAACCAGTCGTAGATTGTTGCAACTGGGAAAGTTGATGATAGTGCAAGGTTTTACAACTTTGGAAACTTTGTACAGAATCCACCTTCAAGTGTATCACTCGCCCAAGAAAATGGTTTGAAATTTTGGTCACATGAACAGTACAATCATTTTAACTACTGTTTCATGCAAGAATTGACTAAGCGAAAAATGGTCACTGGCCTTCCACTTGTTTCTTTTTCGAATGGGGTTTTCCAAGGCTGCACACTTGGAAAGCATCCGCCAAAAAACAAGTTTGAGAAAGATAAGTCTAGGCGAGCTTCACATCCACAGTGACATCAAAATTCCATTCCCCACACATTCCTATTCAAGATCCAGATTTTTGCTTACGTCCATCAACAACTTTTCCTGAAGAACTTGGATATACTTTCTCAAGCACAGAAGTGAGGATTTTAAACAGTTTGTTGACAACAAAATCTTTTGTCGAGAAACAGTCTGGCAAGTGAATCAAGTATCAGAGGATGGATAATGTTGGCAAGTATGTGAGAAATGAATTCACAGATTTTTGTGCAGCACATGGCATACAAATACAATACACTGCCTCATACAGCCCACGACAGAATGGTGTTGTTCGATGGAATAATGGAACTCTTAAGAAGATGACTACTTCCATGATTTGGTTACGAGATCCGACCTCTTAGTAATGGGTCGAAGCCATTAACAGTGCCAACTATATAAAGAGCAGAACTCTGCATCATGCAGCTCAAGGTTTAGAGTTTAGATTGGATGCTTGGCTGCACATCCCTATTGAAAACTGCAAGGCAAGGCAAGGCAATGGATAAGAAAAGTGAGACTTGCATCTTTGTTGACTAGTCGGAAGATGTGAAAGGTTGCCGCCTTCTCATGTCTGGCAATCACATGTTTATTATTCAGTGAAGTGTTCGTTTTGTGTACTGCTTTTTGCCCGGTGATGTAGGAGCATCCCTGGATCTCGACAAAATCCTGCTTCTGGATGCATTGCACACCTCTTTTTGGTTCATAATTTTCGTCTTTAGAAGTTTCATAGCAGCTTGGGTGGAGATTTCTAGCTAAATTAGTAGAATAAAGATGTGTGCACCCAAGTCTTTGTTGCACACCTTGCCACACAGTTCCTTACAATAATGTGCACCAATTTTGGTTATGTGCACCTCATCTAGCCTTTGTGCTCTTCATCTAGCTTTGCACACCTCACTTAGTGTTTTGCACCTTATCTAATCGTCATGCACCTTCTTTACTGTTGTGCACCTCTCCAATTTGTGGACCTCTTCAGTTTGTGAAGAGAAACAGAACTTTTCATTATCTGGAGAATTTTGCAGAGGATTGCTTAGAGACCCAGAAACTTGATATTTTGGGCAATCATTTGGTGCACGAGATTCCTTGGTCCAAGTACTCGCGTTATCCAGTAAAATACACATGTTATGCCAACATTCCCGTTGGTTACACAGTTCTTTTCTCCAACAGACTTGTACCCTGTTTACTTTGCACTCACTGCAAATTTCACTGTGTAAGCCTAACGGATTAATCATCTCCATGAGCCAGTGTTTGCAGAGGTTCTACGGATAGGAAAGATCTTGAAATAACACCTAAATCTAACTGCTTGGTTATTACAGCCTGGGAAGACTTCATAAATGGTCTGGAAGTGTAGGAAGGATCTTCTAACAGCCATTTGTGTCAGGCAGTACAGATAAAAGCAGGAAATGACAAACATGCATTCAAATTCTGCAGTGCTTGTTGATTTCTTCTGAACTAATCTTGTAGCAAGCGCATTCTTAGCGTTCAGGAGGCAATTTGTGTTGCTCTATGCCATCCTATCTGCATCTTGTTGTAACACATTCTTACATGTATAAAGGCATGCATACGCAAATAATGGTCAGGTTGCTAAGATATCAGAGCTCGATGTTAGGGGTCATCTTATTAGTGTTTTGAATAAATAATAATAGGCTACACACTTGATAGTAGGTCAGATAGAGGCTAAGATTTAAGTAGGTGTGTGTAGCAAAGGAGGTCATGTCAACCCTAATGTGTGTTGTAAGTAATCTGCCTTGCGCAGAAGTCTGTAGTGAATCTCCATTCATCTGTTGTATTACATTGTTGTGTATGAAATAAAACTATACTACGAAGTAAAATTTAAGTTTCTATACTTGTTTCCGTGTACTCCAATAATCGCAACTAATTGGTCGTTCTATTGAACTCCCAACCACCTTTGCACCATCTGGTAACAGAGCAGGTTAGAATCCTGCCTTGTTGAGTTGTTGCAAGGGAGAGAGCTGAGAGGAGTTGTGAATAATTAAAAAGAGAGCAAAGATGGCTCAAAGAGGAATACATCTTGGAAGAGGAGTACAAGCACGACGAGATGCAAAACTTGAAGAATTGAGAACATTTCAAGTCAGATTGGAAGTCATGGAACCAACCCAGCGTAGAGAAATTGTTGCACAAGAAAGTGAGGATGAAGAATCCCCTGAAAACCCATTGCCAGAATTGGACGTAGAGACAGAACCTAAATAAAGGTTCATTAAATTCATTTCCAAGATGGGAGGTAAGCTAATGATTGACACCCCTAGTTATTCTAGTGGTTTGAATCCATGAGATTTGATTGATTGGGTAACTTCCTTGGAAATTTTTTTTGATTCCAAGCAAATGGGGGATCCAAAAAGAGTCAAGTTTGCATGAACTAAGTTGCAGGTACATGCATCCCTCTAGTGGGATCATGTGCAATTGGAGAGAGTAAGACTAGGCAAGGAAAAGATCAAGAGTTGACATAAGATGATTGACAAGTTGAAAAAAAGTTTTTGCCCTCGGAATATCATTTAAATCTGTTCAAAAAGTTACAGAATTTGAGACAGAAGGAGATGATTGTTAAAATACAACACCGAGGAATTTTATAAGTTTACCATTAGAGCTGAATATGTATACAACAATTTATTTATTTTTTAAATTCTAAGCATGTAAATGGTCTCCTTTCATTGACTCGAAATGAGATTGGATTGTTGAGTTTGTATTCAGTTGAAGAAGCTTTTCAATGCGCCATCAAAGCAAAAGAAACATTAAGGAAACAACATAATGGACGAGGAAGAGAAAGGCAATCATTTGGAAGAGGCCAAACTTATGCGAAGAAGGAAGGAGAAGCCAATTCCTCACAGCAGAACTAAAGAGAGAGTTACAATTCCTACATAGGATGAGGATATGGAAGAAGGGGACAAGGCAGAGATTTCAATGGTACTTGTTTCAAATGTGGACAACATGGCAGTAGAGCATACTAATTCCCTAAAGCTGATAAGGGAACTAGAAGAAATGAGAAGAGAGTACATGTTACAAAAGCTGAGGCAGAAGTGGAAGAAAATGCCCCAGTACAACCTGAGCAAGGAGAACCCCTGATGTTGTGAAGAGTGTTGTTGAAGCCTGGAAGGAAAGAGGATGAACCATGGAAAAGAAGAAGCATTTTCAGAACTCGGTGTAAAGCTGGGGGAAAATGTTGCAGGATAACTTGTACAGATAATGTAAATACATCTATCTGAATTTACTTCATCTCAAGGCCTCCATCTTGGATTTGTCACATACCACATTGATTAGTTACTCCATTACCTTCTCCACAAATTTCTTGTTGACTGGTAAAAGATGGCCTCAATATAGTTGCACCACTGTGTTGGGCACAAAAAAAAATTCCAGGAAAAAAAAGGGCTCCAAACTCCACCGTATGCCCAAGATATTACTATTTTTTTATCAACTTATCAAATCAAGAAGAAAAAACATCCATACGATGGTAAAATCGAATGTCAAATTAAGGTTAAAACTTCCTTATGACAGCCAAATGGATGTGAAATTTAAGGTTGGCTATAAAATATTAACATCTCACAAACATTACAGTCCACCACCACCCCCAGCTGCCATTGTAGGTTACCTGTCGGCATAATTTTACATAGTAGTAGCACATAGAATCTAGTTTCCACTAAGATAGTACAAAAGATGGGTGGGAAGTGTGAACCTCATCCCATCCCATATAAAGTTTTTTGGTTGCAAGGTGGTCATCAAGTGATTTATCGCTTCAGTGTAAAGTAATTTTTTTTTATTGGAAGTTATCGTGATGAAGTATGTTCTGATGTAATACTTTTCGCTGCTTGTCATGTCTTGTTAGGTAGACCTTGGCAATATGACAAAAATGCTATGCATGATGGAAGAAAGAATACTTTCCAGATTACAAAAGATGGTAAAAAGGTTTGAGTTGCTGCCAATGAAGGAAAAAGAAGAAAATAATAGTAAGATAATGTTGCTTTTGGCTTAAAAAATCTTGAAGTAAAGAAGACAAAGGTGTGTTTTGTTTTTTTCTCCAGAGAAAGAGCAGCATGCGGAAGAGCAAGAGATGCCAAGGAAAGTTGCAGATTTGTTGAGAGAATATGAAGAGATCATATCAAGTGATTTACCAAGCGGCTTAGCCTCAATGAGACAAATTTCCCATCATATGGATTTGATGCCTAGAACTAGTTCTCCAAGCAAAGCCCCAAGAATGAGTCCACCCCTGAGGGAAGAGTTAAATAGGAAAGTTCAAAATTTGTTGGATAGAAGCCTGATTAGAGAAAGTTTAGGTTTGTGTGCAGTAACATCAGTGTTGACACCCAAAAAGGATGGAAAGTGGAAAATGTGTAATGATTCCAGAGTTGTCAATTAGATCACTATTAAGTACAAGTTTCCATTATCGGAAATGGATGACTTGTTGGATTGTTTGAGTGGTGCGAAGTATTTCTCCAAGACTGACTTGAAGAGTAGCTATCACCAAAATCGGATAAGAGGAGTTAAGAGAAATACTACATTTAGGAAAAAAGGACAATATGAATGGTTGGTCATTTTGTTTGAGCTAACCAGTGCCCAAAGCAAATGTATGAGACTAATGAACGAGGTACTAAAACTATTTTTGGGCAGGTTTGTTGCAGTGTATCCTATGTTGCATGGAAATGGAAATGGGTCCGAAATGCGGAAACGCAGATTTTCAAAAACCATTAATTTGGAAACGTGATGGAAACATCCATACAATATACTATAAAAAAATATAAATATATATAAACACAATACATAAAACTCATTTTTAGTCCATAAAAGATGAAACATAAAAAAATATAGTATTCATGAAAGTTCAAAACATTCAACATACTTAAATTTTCACATGTTCATGAATCATGTGTTGTAGCCTAGGTTCAAACTTCAAAGACTAAATGTACATTCCAAAGATTATAATCAAAAATAAATCATCTAGATTGTCCTCAAAATCATAAATGCCACTCCCGCTAGCTCCACTCTCCACCCCTTGTGTAGAACTCCCTTGATTGTCATCATCTACACCAAGTAATGAAAATTGGGCAAGAGTAGTTGCAGAAGCATCCAAGAAAGTAGTCTCTAGATGAATATCCCAAAGTTTGTTAGGCCCTCTAGTATAGTCCTCAGACTTGTGTGATAGGAGACAAATTGGAATGCACAAATACCAAATCCTCAGCTTCTTGAATGCCAACTTATTTCATTTAACTAAGTGGTTAAAGACATATGTACTCCTATTCCTCTTTGCTAAATAATTATCAGCCACCTATTACAAAAAAAAGTGGTTGGAAATTTCACATTGATAACAATCTACAAAAAATTTAAATATATGTTAATAACTTAATAAAAATTTTGATTTAATTTTATACCTATAAGAGAATTTTGATGGCAATAGGTCGTAGATACTTGGCATCATGGCCATGTACATACCACAACTTGTTTGGAATCATGTTATACTTGTCAAAAAGAACCTCAATTTCTCCTGTGCTACTTTCTAAAGCTAGAAACATTCTCATTTCATTGCAAACCACACGAGCTACAAATGGATCAGGAAAAAGTCTTCTAAATGCCCACCTAGTTCCATTTGCAACTTATGAGTCATCATATGGTGGTTGCCTATTAAGTAGCCAAAGTATTTCATTGCTAAAACATTTAAATTTAGAGCATGAGTAAGAAGATGTAATGGAGTGATCATTTTATTGCACCTCTTCATGACCACACTCTTAACTTCATTGTAGAAGTTTTATTCAAGATATTGCTCCTTTTTTTGTATGATCTCTCTCATACTTTTGAGCATGGAGTCAAATCCAACATAAATTTATCCTATGCAAGTTGCATTTGTATTTGCATATCTGATCATAGATAGAATAGGCTCTATAAAATTGAGCAAGTACTCAACCCTGGCCCCCAATCATCATCAAGGATCAATTATTTTATTTTATTGGCTCTATATGTGTTTGTTTGCCTCTGCATGGTCCAAACTTTGTTAATCACCATACTTCTTAAGGCCTCTCTTACCTTCACAAGTCGTCTCAAGACGACCTTGTGAGAGGCAATCTCGTCTCAACAATCTATTAAAAGAAATTAAGACTTTTACAAAAATTTAATAAAATACAAATCTAAAAGAAATTCGATGTATATACAATTAGAACTTAGAAACTAAGAATTTGTTACCTTACCTTCAACAACTTCAACATCGTGAATTTCCTAAAGATGATCCGGGACATGTGATGATTTGTAACAAACATCTTAATGTCGTTTGCCTCTATATATATTTGCTCTATCCACAAGATTATTACAATCTTTTGCAGCATCAAATTGAAGGAGTGGAATGCACAATGCATCCAAAATGTGCTCGTATCTCCCCTCTACAATCAATCATGTTCTAAAATTTTTTGCATTATCCTATCCATAATAACTTGGACAACATTTTGGAGGTCCACCGACTCAATAGTCTCTATCAAAATGTAGACAACAAACTGAGCATCTTTCACTTGGCCTTCACAATCAATGGCCTTTAGAAACATTGCCCCTTTAAGGCATATTGCAACAATATTTATCAAAGGTCTATTTTGAGCATCTTTCCATCCATCTGAAATGATAAAAAAAACCCGAATCCTTCTAAGAATCCCTAATTGGCCGCAAAGAAGTTTGTCTATGTTCCACTTCTTTCGCCAAGAGCATGGTTTAAAGCTTCTCATAATTAGGGCTTTTGTACCTTTGTGGAGCTTCATTGACAACCTTCAACATTTATTGCCAATATGGTGACCTCAATACGTTGAAGGGCAGCCCACATGCATAGAGCAACCAACTCATCAACAATGTCCCTCTTCTCAACATTGAATGTCTTTTCCAGTGTTTCTTTTGATTTTTTTCATGAGGTGGTCTCTTTATCCAAAACTGTTTCAAGTCACTGAGTCTGAGTTTGAAGGAAACGATGATTTGAAGTTGAAAGCGTGGGTGGTCTTCTTAAAGGCCTTTTTTACAAAGAAATTGTTCTAGACCAACCTCCTGTAGCAACTTGTAAATCAAATTCCTCTTGCTCTTTCATGTACTCCATTTTTGCCTTTGAAATTTTGTCAAACTTTTTTATCCCTGGTCCTCCAAACCAAGTTAAACGGGTTTTGACTTGAGTGTATGAGGACCTATATGTCACGTTGAAATCGTTGCATACCCAAACACGAGATCCACCACCACTCTCACATCTTCAAAGAGGAGAAGAGTGATCATATTTCATAGGAACCAGAATGTTTTGATGTGGTTAGTACAGTTGCAAAAATTTTAAGCAATCAATTTGGTTCAAACAACTGTATGTCCCTAATCAGACATATTTAAACAATTCTAGATTTACCGGAAAACCCTAAGGCACAATAATAAGATCTAAATTTTATTGCAACAAACTGTTGCGGAAAAACACAATAATCTGATTTTCTATTATTTATGACAGCAAACCCTCGAAACAAAACATACCCAAATGGTTTGGAAATCACTGATAAACCCTCTAAATATTTAGATTTGATTTCAAAGGTCAAATATACAAGATGGAATCAAATACAACTCAAAACAGATTTTATTTATTTATTTTCCACATCAAAAGCACAGAGAAATACCCAAACGTTGATTACCATAGTTCCTCCACAAATGACGCTTCAGATTGGAAGTTGAGACCAAAAGATGATCATGCAAACTAGAACCACAAAGATCTGCCCACCGAAATGACGTCGGCAATCAAATGTGTTTCCAAAGGGTGACGTCAACCCTTAATTAGGCCTTAAATGGGCTCCAAAAGCTGGAATTGATAATGCCCTATAGCTAAAATCGTAGTTCTAGACTGAAAATCAAGGCTGAAACATGCCCTAGGTGAACTGAAAACTGAATATCTCTAACGGAAACACAACTGCAACCCCTAGGTGGAGTTACCCTGGGAGATGAGAGGTTTAAGTCCTCAAATCCATCTGCAAATGAGGGTTTTCATCCTTTATTGCAGCAGCCGAAGCGTTTGCATCAAACATACACGAGTCATATGAATTTTCAAGATGATCTCCAAAAGAAACCCCCAAGCTGTCTTTTGTTAATTTTCGTTTGCCTTTCCCAAGTGGGGCACTCAACTTTGGGCCTTTCCTTTATTTTTAATAAAGTAATGCTTATATTTCTATTTTAGCGTTGACTTTATTTTACATTAAAAATCATCTTTTAAATTAAATAATAATAAAACATAAGTTGCCTTTAATATAATAAAGTTACTTTTTGGCTAACTTGGTCATATTATTATTATAAGTATTTAAAAATACTTTTTATTTTAATAATAATATTATTATTAAGTTCCCTAAAAAATTAGAAATGACCAGGCCCAACTTAAAAAATATTATTAATTATTTTAATCTAGAAAAGGGGCCATGACAACTTTGCAAACCCTTCAAAATGATGAATAACCTTGCACCTCCTTCACACAGGTTCAACAAACATCTTGCCACAGTGATATGTCAACCTGGGTCATACGCTACATGGCCAAGCCCAAGTCGATCAGCTTGGTTGTACGGAGCAAGACAATGCAGAGGGTTGAACAACCTGATCAGACTGTGCAAGGCAAAGCATAGGTTGAACGGAAGCTAGTGGGTCATCAAGTCGAACGGCATGGGCTTATATAACCAGAGTCGAACATTGCAGAGAGATTGAACCATGCAAAAGAGAATTGAACTGTGTAAAAGAGAGACTGAACAAAAACATCCCAGGGAGGGATCGAAGCGTGTAGTGGAAGGATCGAACAAGTAGTGACGTCGGAAGAGATCAAACAATAGATATTAGGACGGTGGAAGAGTTGAACAACAATTATTTAGGACAGCAGAAGAGATTGAACAATCATCAAGTTAAATGACATGAGAGGTCAAACCATAATCAAAAGTGTCGACGGGAACAGTAGGGTCACCTGAAGCAAAAAGATCGATAGAGACTGCAGGGTCATCACGAATAAAAAGATCAATGGGAGCTACAAGGTCATTAGGAATTAAAAGGTTGATAGGAGCTAACTGTTTTGCAATACATAAGGTCAACACCTTTGATTTTTTTAATGGTTGCTACTCCGTTTCAAGAAGATTGACTTGGTCAATATGTGGGTCCCTTTCTTTTGCTTTATTATCTTCTTTAGATGGAGCATCTATCTCTATCATGTAGATACTCATGGTCCTTGCTCAATAAAGTTTTGGTTTAGAGATATTGACTATCTTTGACCAGCTTCCTATTCAAGCATTCCAATTTGACTGCTCCATTCTCCAAAATTTCAAAAAATTTAAATGGTCCCAACCATAATACAAGTTCGAACTTACCCAACTTAATTTTGCGCATCACTATATACTTCAAAACCAAATATTTGGCCTTGAAGTTAATCCCTCGAAGATGTTTATCGGGCCAATACTTCCTTTTTTGTTGTGTGACTTTTGTTAGCCCCTATGCCATCACCCATTCAAACACATCAGTCGTACCCCACAATGCTTCAAAAATGGATCGTACTTTAGGCGATCATACCTCTCCATCTAATAACTTTCTCCTTCGCCCCCTCATACACAACCATTGAAGTCGTCTCTTTAGACTTCATGTTGACTACCCGTTCAAATTGTTGGGCCAACTTTCTATTGAACGTTGCATCCCTAACATTGTATTCATTGAACTCCTATGGGTAAGCCAACTATGATGTTGACGGTTTGGAAGGACATGGCATTACCGACTTCTGCATTTGGTCATCTCACTGCAAGCCTCGGCCTTCATCGATCTCCATAATCTAAACATTATTACAATTAGGGTGGAATGCTTCGTAGTCTTCCATTTGCCAATGGAATAGACTATTGAGGGAGTTTGTCTCATCTTCGATGCATGATTGTAACACCAAGACCCCTTCATCATTAAGCTCGATCGTACCTCAGTTTCTGTCAACCAATAATTCTTCTTTTGACTCTGAATCTGATGAGTTTGAGCATGTTTCTTCCTCACTGATGCCCTGATTCTTCAAATCTATAACATACTTTTGTCCTTTATTTTCAATGGACATAAAAAAAATTCTAGTTATTATCGACTTTGGCCGCTATTAACTAGCATTGACCCAAGAGTGCATCATAGGCTTTCTTCTTCAATGAGATCACTACAAAATTGAGCAAAATGGGTTGGGTTCCAATTATTACCTTTTTGACCCATCAGTACACCCAATACCTTGCCTTGTTGATTTGCTCCTAACAATTGGAATGTCAAAGGCCACATAATTGGCTTACCAAGACTCTTCTAAGTCTCCTCTAGAAGAACATTCACACTAGATCCATCGTCGACAATGGTGTTTGTCAAATTCCTACCTAGAATTTCCATATGCACAATTGCAAGTTGTTGGGCTAGTTTCATTGTAAAGAGCATAAGACTAATCACTTGGTCACCTAAGAGGGAGGCTTGACTATAGGTTCATTCTTTTGTTTTGTACTATTCCCATCACTCGACATTAGGTGCACCATTTTATGTTTCATGTTCAAACCAATGTCTTGGATGGTAGTAGTTATAGCATTCTTGAGTTCTGGAATGCTTTGCAATAAGTCAACTATCTTCACAGGTATAGTGGTCTACAATACATGTCGTGCATTAGCTTTTTTGGACTCCAGTCTACTCGGCATTGTACTTGTATGTTCATTCTAGGAATGTTCTTCGACCATGGCTCTCTCGACTTCCACCCTTGCTTAGGCCAACCTTTCCTTCTCCGTACATTTGTCGGGGTAATTGGCTTTTTGCACTTGCGCTCTAGTAATTGCCATAACTTTCTAGCCCTTAGCTATTCCAATCATATTGACATTGGATTGCTTTGGACAATTGTCATTGTTATGGTTCCTAAGCCCACATCATCTACAAAGAAGTCTAGTGTCATTCTAGTTAGGGTAATCTCTTGCAAAATGGCCCCACCCATTACACTCCCAACACTTTATAATTGGCCACCCTTCAGAGTCATATTAAATCCAACTCCCTCCACCACTATTATTCTATCTTTGGTGTTCCTTGGCAGCGTGGTTGGTCGTGTCGATGGCTTTTCTTGAGTGAACAATACTTGGCCGCTCTTATTCCATAAATTGTATGAGCAGTGCTTGACTGAATGCCCTGTAACTTAACAAATCTCGAACCAAAGATCATTACCTTCATTCTTACCATCTCCCTTTAGTTCCTTCATTTGAAGCATGTCTTTTCTCAAGGCTCACACTGATCCTAGTTCGTTGTCACTGGAATCCGAGTTCTCTTCTTCTGAGCGAGGATGATATTTTCTTCTCACTTTCAATGTCCATCGCTTGGTTATAGGCATCTTCATAGGATGACGATGGGGCTACCTTCATTTCTTTCTTAGTGAGCAAACCAACCCCTCAATAAACCACCTCTTTTTCAGCCCATTGGTTGGCTCCTTCTCGAGTTTTCCAAGCAACTCCTTGAGTCTCCTATTCTAAGCCCAAACCGTCTCAGGTTTACCTTGTCTAGTGTTGTATATCTCCGCCAAAATCTCATTGTCGTCCCTCAGGGGTTTGAATTCCTTTTCAAATGCTTGATTGAGGGCTGTCCATGTTGCTTAGTCAGTACCTGACGCATCAATGAACCAATTGATGGCCATGCACAAAGGGTAGAAGGGAAACATCTTAACCACATCCACTTATTCGTTTGTCCATTGCAATCCAATAGTGATGCACATCCGACAGTGTCGTACCTGATCAAAATCATTAGTGAATTTGGCAACTTCTTATTTTTTGGAGATGGAGTTGATGGGATAACCATGGCTCTTGTGTGGTTTTTCGAATACAAATCTCCCTCTTAAGAAGTGTATGCATCTAATTCTACTTGCCAAATTAGTTCGTTTAATTATGCCTAATATCGTCGAATATCCTATTCATTTGATCTAATTAAACACTTAATCCCTATGTTCCATATTGACATCACCTTTTTATGCCCTTAATTAATTAATCCTAATTACATGAAATACCCCACTCTCCACATATTCATATTTCCTAATATTCTAATTTCTAATTCACCGCACATTCCACATAATTCTTAATATTCTAATTTCTAATTCACCCACTTTCTAATCACATTCCCCCAGAAAGAAAGTCTAGAGATTTCCAATCTCTAGAACTTCCTCCCTTCTCAAATTTAAAATTTGGGAGGAAAATTTCCACCCCATTTCCTTTTAAACACCTCTTTAAATGCAAGGGGCATCCCAAACATTTGGACAAGGAATGAATGCAAGCTTATGCTCCCTGTTGGTCATTTTTGGCCCACATATCAAAATTTGCCTAAGTATGAAAAAGGGAGCTTTCAGGCAAGAAAATGGCAAGTCTTTGGGAAAACTTCGAGTTTTCCAGCAGTGACAACTTCGGGTTTCTGAGGGCACAGTGCAAATCGGGTTTCTGACAGTGAATGACTTCTAAATGTTTTATAAGTAGAAGTAATTCAAGTTTACGAACCCGAATTACTCATGGACAGTGTATTCCGGGTTCTCCAAGGAGCACTATTTGATTACTTCATAAGTTGTGAGCAATCAGAAGCCCAAAATAAGTAAAAGGGCTTGACAAACCCGATTTGGTCTCGAAAAATAGTGCTTCTCGGGTTCTTCAAAGGACAAGCCTTCTCCAAAAAATCAAAGGTCCTTTTCACTTCCCTGAAGGGTCTTTCAAAAAACCCGAAGGTACACTTCAAAAATCCAAAGGGCCTTTTTTAGGCAAAAGGGATCTTTTCAACATTTCCGAAAGACCAATCAACTTTTCCAAGGGTCACTTTCATAAATCCAAAGGGCTTTTCCTTCTCCAAGTGGACAGTTGCAAGTTTCTCGAAGGGTAAGTTACCCTTTGGAAGGACCATTTCAAAATTCCCGAAGGGTATCTTTCCCTTCGGGAGGATCATTTGCGGAAGTCCGAAGGGACATGTAGGAAACCCGAAGGGTCTCTCACCCTTCGGGAAAGTCCATTTTGAAAAGTCCGAAAGGTAATTTTCGAAGGAAGAGAGTCCGAAGGAATTCCTTCGGACAAATTGTCCCAAAGAATTCCTTCAAGAGATTTGCCCAAGACAAATAGGAGCCCGTAGAATAAAGAAGACTTCAAGATGGCCAAGTCCAAAATAAGTAAGCTTGGAAAACCCGAATTACTCTGCATAGAGTAAATCGGGTTTCTCCAAGTACTTTATTTAAAAAGCTTTATAAGTAAAGGATCTGGAAAAGTCCGAAGTTGGAGAGATAAAAAAACCCAAATTACTTTGCATAGAGTAAATTGGAATTCTTCAAGTGCTTGACTTAAGCTTGGTCCAGCAACGCAAGAATCATGATGCAACGAATGAAACGCTGCCACGTGGCGTAAAATGGAGCAAAAAGAGCCAACCAATAAAGGACAAGTGGCACAAGGATGACCAGTGAGCACGAGAGAGTCCAAGCCGCTGGTAGCTGGAAATTTATGAAGGCTCTCATCCTTCAATATGGTTTGTTCTTGACAAATAGCCGTCCAAACGCAGAAACAACATGAGTTGGTTTGAACTCCTAGGCATGGAGACCCGCGTCCTTTTAGCAGGGCACGTAAAGAGAAAGAAGCCACGTCAATCTTGAGTGCAAATATTAAATGCGTCGTGCCAAGAGGAGACATTCTAGCTGCTCACAACATGGCTTCTCAGATGTGCCAAAGAAAAACTTAAAGACGGGAGGGGCTCAAGAGGATTGTTTAGTGATCCTGAGCGGCGCATTTAGGGACAACAAGGAAGTACAACATAAGAGTTCCAGCCATCAGCGACTTCTTTCTTCCCCTTCTCTCTCCCCCCCTTTTTCTATATAAATAGAGGCCTTGGAGTTAGGCAAAGGATCCCCTGATTGGTGATAGCATTATTCTGCAGAAATCGCTTTGTAAAAGACTCTTTTGAAGCAATACAAGGAAGACTTTTATGTTTCTAGTTAAAACAAGTGTGCACATTTGGTTTCATTTGCAGAATGTATGATCATCATTCGTCACCTGCGATTTTTACCAGCACCTTGCTTTTGATCATTTCGGTTTTGTGTAGGATTGCGTGAAGTGTTTGTGTGTCGAGCTCTCTTTGAAGTGTTACCAGTTCATAGTGTCTCCCGTAGACCTGTTTTTGTTATCCTTCAAAGCGCAAGGCTCCCCTTCAACCTCCACGCAAAAGCTCCATGCCCATGGCCTTGAGATAGAACCAGAATACCCTGTCCTGTTTGGGTTCATCAGTAGTTGGCTCTTTTCCCAAACCAAGTGGATCACTTCTTTTTGGTGTATCACCTCCCTTAGCTTAGATTTCTTTTCAGTCAACCTCATATCCCTTTTCCTTAGCCATTAGTAGATTTTAGTGTGGGAATCAAGAAGCTAAAGTGAAGCACCTAAGGAATTAGCCTCATTAAAAAGCCTAGAGGTTCAACCTCACCATAGGATACCCACACCCTAAGGTTGTCCCCATGCTTGTAGCTGAAAGTGAGAGAGCCTGAAGAACTCTCTCACAAGGGTGCAATTCCAAGCTATAACACTGCCTCCATCACTCTCCTCCATTGATCTAGAGTTGGAAGGAGCCTATGTTATCAGGATCATCTCCCAACTAGTCATTAACATCATTATCTTGAGCATACTTTGCAATCCTATATCCCATTTCAGGTTTTCAACTTGTCGATTCGGTCTACAAGTGACATTATGGAGTCTTAGAAAGGAGATCAAACAAGAGCAAGATGATGGTAAGGTTGTTCTGATTGCTTCCCATTTTAAATTCTTTCCATTTTATGATTATCTTGAGTTTTGATTGATTAAGAGTTATTTTGCAACTTTAATCTATTTTAGTCCAAATTTTTGGTGATACAAGAAGGTCAACTCCAGACATTCCTTTGCACTCTTAGCACCATCGAACACATCCTACGCTTGACTCTTCCTTCAATAGGGATTTATAGACTATCTTACATGCCATCAAGTCCCTTTTCATATGACTCCCTCCAACTTGACGTTTGGGTTGCCCTGGACTTTCACATTCCCTTGCAGCACCCTCCAACCCAAACTAATCAGCAGGTTCCATACTTCCTCTAAACGGGGCTAAGGCAATCTCTAACCACTCTTTACGACGAGTGGTGTAGGGTCCACCGGTTTTCGCTGAAAACTTTCTTGGTTTTGGCTCCGGTTATGGCTATCACTTCTCACGCTTGCTTCCGCTTCATAATTTGCTTGATGGATTTTGGAAATGACTTTCTGCTGCAGCCTTTGTCTTCTTTGGTGTTTCACCACCAATCAAGTAGATCATTTAACTTCTTGGTCTCCTCCCTAAATTTTGTCTCTCTTGTGCCTTTGTTCGGAGAAAATTGCATGAATTAATGCTCATACACGTCAGTCTTATTCTTCATGAACTCTTTGTACCACTGCAATATCTATTGTTGTTGTGTTTCACAATGATGATCGGCACATAGATTTGTGAACCGAATTTGATTTGACCCGATGTTTTTTAAGGCAACGGTGACAAAATGTAGTATGATTAATGTCTACTTAGAGTCTAGACCATCAATAACAACATTCACACAATAGTAATCCAAACAATAGCAGCGTACACAATTGTAATCCAAACAATAACAGCTTGTATTCATAAAAGATAAGTCTCAATACAATTCGCATAGTATAGGGAGGACGTAATACAAGCACCCTTCCCCGACATTCGTTATGCTTCTTAAAGGACAAGACCAAGCAATTGGTGGTTAACCCAACCGTCACAATCAATGTAACTAATATTTTCTACTAACTACCCAAATGCTGACAAGAGACTTAACAAAACATGACAGCAATACTTATTCATAATTGGCATTTCAACGAACTACAAGGACTACTCAAATCGACAATAGGAGTTGAGATATATTTTGAGCTTTTGAAGAAGGGCACAAAGAAGCCTATATTGGTATTAGAGTGTTCTAAGTAGATTGTGATGCAAGTGGAACCACCACTGGTGCAGTATAGAGTCAAGGAAAGCCAGTTGCATATTTCAGTGAGAAAGTCAATGAAGCCAAGTAGAAGCATTTTGTATCTGATCAAAAAAATTAGGTTATTGTCCAAGGATTGAAGAAGTAGAGACATTATTTGTTCCAACAGAATTTGTTTAATATAGGAATCACCAAGGATTGATGTTCATAAACAGTCAAACCAAGTTGAACTAGAAGCATATTAAATGGGTTGAGTATTTGCAAAATCATTCAATTGTTCTACAACAGACCTAGTAAGTCAAAGGTGGTGGCAAACACATGGAACTGAGCACAACACACTCAGATCTAGAGACCAAACTCACACTTTATTGAATTCATATGACAGTATTAAAAAAGAATTACACACACACACTACACAACTTATTTTTTAATTACAGATGTGAAGACAACATTTCAGACACAGTCCTTCAATGGACTTGAACAGTTCTTGCTACTCTTTGTTTCCTCATATAGTCACACTCTCTACTATTTTCCCAATTGAAGCTACTCCAACTCTTTCCCACTGACTCATTTGAATCCCCTCTTTGCCTTCTCAACCTGCTCGAGTTCTTCTCTGAAAAAATCATCGTTTTGCGCTGTTACTCTCTTTTTGCAACTAGGATGGGCGAAACCGCCACTTAACGTAGATCGACGATTTTGAAACCAACGCGTTGTATCACTTATGTAACTGCCAATTAATGTAAATCGGCAGTTTCGCAACCACCACTTGTTTTAACCAAAAGTTTTGTCATCTGCCAATAAGGGGTCAAATTGAATCCTAATTGATGACACAAACCTTCTCCATTGGATGTTCCTGAAGTGTTGGAGCTCTGGAGATGTTTCTCAGACCTATTATGATCATCTTCGACAAGTAAAACAATGGCGACACCACTGAAAAATTTACAAACATGCATCGACACATAACACGTGTTTTTGGATGATACAAGATTACTCATCAACCCCAGATGTTCCTGCATCATACACTATGGGTAAGTAAAACAATTCATGGGCTCCTATTCATGAACCTTAAGGGAGCTCCACCAATGGTTTTCCGTATTTGGCAATCTCGAATGCACTCATCCAAGTTGCATCTTCAATTTTTCTATCCTTCCACTTAACCAAATACTCTTTGTATTCATTGCCTCTCGTCCTTTTGCTTGTTCGGGAAGCAATCACCATCTCTATCTCGTCTTTCTTTCTTGGGTAATTGTTGTTTCCAATCCAAAATTGAAAAATTTAAACCCACATCCTCATCACTTGGTGGTCCTTCATGGTAAGTGTACAAATCTACTACATTGAAGATAGGGGAGCTATCAATCCCATCTGGTAGCTCTATCTCATAGGCATTCATTGTAAATCTTCTTAGAATTTTACATGGACCAATCTTTTTCCCCTAGAAATTCTTATATGTGAATTTTAGAAACCTTTCTTTTCTCAAATGTGCCATGCCAAACCATGTCACCCACTTGGAATTCTTGTTTTTTTCTCTTGAAATCTGCACGTTATGTATAGTTCATGACACTTTTCTCCAACTTCTCTCACTTCTTGATGCACTTCTTGCATATACCCTACATAGTGTTCTGCTTCAACATTTCTTCTACTCAGATCAACCGTGTCTCTGATCTAGGTAACATCTTTGGCGTTGCAACCATGCACAATTTGAAATGGAGTGTACATTATACTTATATTGACTCAGTTGTTGTAAGCAAAATCAGCTTGTGCTTTGTATCCAATTGCTTGGGTTTGTTCCCCACCAAGCATCTCAACAAATTCCGACCTTGTGCCCAACTTTTCCCACAAAGTTCTCCAAAAATGACCAACAAACTTAAAATCTTTATCTGAAACTATAATTTTGGGCAATCTATGCAATTGCACTACTTATTTGAAAAACAAATTGGCAGTGTTTGTGGCATCACTAGTCTTCTTGCATGCAAAGAATTGTGCCATCTTCAAAAATATATCGACAACAACAAAGATATAATCATTACCTTTTTGTGTCCTTGGTAATCCAAACACGACATCCATGCTAATATCTTCCCATTGTCTTTCTAGAATTGGAAATGTATTATACAAACATGTTTTCTAACTTTTACCCTTGGAGTGTTGGCAAACTCTACAACTTTGCACAAACTTCTTCACATTCACGCGCATCTTAGGCCAATAGTACCTCACATTCAGCTGCGCCAATGTCTTATTCACACCAAAATGACTAGCTAATTCTCCACTATTCTTTTCCCTTATCAAGTTCTCCCTTGTTGATCCTTGAGGTATACACAATTGTTTTCCTTTGAACGATAGATCAACTTGTAAAAAGAAATCCAGCCATGGAGTTCAATCCATGTCAATTGGGCTCTTATGCATTGGCCAAGCATCTCTAAAATCCAAATCCTCTTCATACAAATCCTTCATAGAGGCAAACCCAACTGCCACCATTCTCATCTCATTCAACAAAAGACATCTACTTAATGCATCCGCAACTCTATTTGACTTCCCACTTCTATGCTTCAAAACAAAAAAATAACTTTGAAGAAATTCAACACATTTCATGTGCTTTTGGTTCAACTAACCTTGGTTGTTTATGAACCACAGTGCTTGAAGCTCCATGTACAAAACAAATTCCTTCGGAAGCAAGTAATGTCTCCATTTCTTGAGATCTTGCACCATGGCATAGAACTCTTGATCATAAACTGAATACTTCCACTTGACATCATTCAACGTCTCAATCATCACTCTAAACTGCACCCTCCATTTTCCCACAAGCATCACAATCAACTTGGAACACCTTGTTGAAATCCAATAATGCTAACACTTGTTCGATCACCTTTTTCTTCAAAATTTGAAAACTATCCTTAGTTGCAACTGTCCATGTGAACTCTTTTCAATCTCATTGCTTCAGTAATGGGTGCACATAATCCACTAAAATTTCTAATGAAGTTCCAATAAAAACTAGCCAGCTCATGAAAACTTCTTACTTTAAACATACTCTTTGGAGATGGCCACTCTGCAATGGACTTTACCTTTTCCAAATCCATCCTTGATCCATCATGTGAATCACAAGACCCAAATAAACCAACTATTACTTCATAAAACTGCACTCTTTCAAGTTGACCAACACCTTATCTTCTCTCAATCTTTGGAACACTTTCCTCAAATGCATTAAATCCTCCTCTTTTGTCTTACTAAAAATCAAGATGTCATCTATATATTCAATAAAAAACTTACCAAGATATGGCTTCAACACTTTATTCATGGGTCCCATGAATGTGTTTGGTTCATTTG
This sequence comes from Torreya grandis, assembly GCA_037957365.1. NCBI lineage: Eukaryota > Viridiplantae > Streptophyta > Pinopsida > Cupressales > Taxaceae > Torreya > Torreya grandis. Next base: position 2,157,799 of record JARHVA010001484.1, read on the forward strand.
TCAAACCAAATGGCATCACCAACCCTTCATACAAACCGTCCTTTGTCTTGAATGTGGTTTTCCATACATCACCTTCTTGAATTCTAATTTGGCAATACACACTCTTCAAATCTATCTTTGTGAAGTACCTTGCACAACTGAAACAATCCATCAAGATATCCATCAAGGAGGCAATGGAAAATTGTATTTGATTGTTATCTTGTTTATGGCTCTAGAATACGTACACATATACCACTCTCCACCTTTCTTATGTGTTATCACTGTTGGAACTACACATGGACTCAAACTTTCTCCTATTAAACTCTTGTACTTGTCTTTTGACCTTTTCATTCTCTATGGGTGTCAATGTATACACACTACCTCATTTGGAAAACTAGATCCAGGAATCAAATCCATGTGATGGCAAATGCTCCTCATGGGTGGCAATCCATCTAATAAATCCTTGGAAACAATCTCACCATATTCACCCAAAAAATCCTTCATGTGGAATTTCACTCACATTATTTGCTGTCCCAACCTTCATAGGTTTGGGGATGGAAGCAATACATGCCTTCTCCTTCTTAGCCTCCTTCAAAAACTATATTCCGGAAAATTGAAATAATCAACACTTTAAAACTGCTGTTCGCTGCTTCTTTTTTGGCCTTCAATGGGCTCAATGTATACTTCCATCCTTCACCAGAGTGTAAGTTGTTGGGGCCCAAAACATTCTAAGGCTTTTTGGGGCTATTGATGTGTTAAGATGCAAATATTTACAAAAGTTTTCAAATGCTACAGGCATTTAGGCCAGTCTTGCAGGGTTCCCTATGATTTTCATCACATAATTGTGGTCTGAAAAATTTGGCTTTCTAGTACCTTTGCCTCAAGGTTTATCTTATCCTTAGCCAAAGTTCCCACCCTGGGCCAGCCTTATTCACGCATTACCTTCTGTTTTATTCTCCTAAAACTTAAGTCCATTTGGGGCCACCTTTTGCCCCTAAATCATTGGTTCACCCTATAATCTCCAAGTGAAGCGCCCTTTCTATGTCAAAAGTCTCAAGTTCACCCCGCAGCTAGTTTGGAATGTATATGTATTAACTTTTAAGCTAATTAGTCACTCTATCATATTGTGGCCACTTTCTCATATACTTGTGATTTTTGTTATTCGTGGACTTGACTGCCGCCTTAGCCCCATTCTATAATATAACGGGTCCACGGAATCTCACTTTTGCTTTATTGATCGGATTGCAAACCCTATGGATTCAATGACTCTGTGAAGACTGTCTACATGCCGCATGTCCTCCCCTTGCCATAGTGAATTAAAATTGTGTTAAGGCCACGTTACCTCATGATCCCTTTGACTATGTAATCACCTTTATATATGATCGCAAGCAAAGTTGTTATGCGAAAATTCTAGCCGCAGATCTCAAATAGATACGAAATACACTGAAGAATTCCACGGGTCCACAGGAGGCATTTTCTCAGTGAAAAGACTTTGTGAGTTCGGTGACCCGGTGGTCAACAAAAGGGTGCCACGTGACTTGCTTTCAATGGTGGATTGCCATGGCTTTAGAAACTCTGGTGGGTCTTCAATATATCACAAGTAGCTCAAATTATGTCCAGCAATTGGTCACAACACAGTTGGTCACGAAGGGGGTCTTATACTCAAGAGGTATTTGGTTCGAGCCTTCATGTAAGCGAAATTGGTGACTTAATGAGTTTTGGTCACAGATCTCAAAGGGCATTAAGATGAAATGAAGAAGATCCACAGGTTTGTGCGAATTCAATGAAAAGTTTGTGAAGCTTGGGGGAGTTTGTGAGCCCATGCCCAGTGACTTATCAATGGCCTCACATGCCCTGAGTCAAGTGACTTGATTCCCATGGACCGTATAGTTCGAAGTCGAGGCAAGGTAGTTCTCCATGAAGTCTGTGGTAAGAGACCAATGAGATCTTGCCACATGTCACCAATCAGAAGTGGCCACGTGTCACTCTATGGAAAGAACAGAAGGTGTCACAAAGACGGTAGAGTTGGAAATGCAAAAGAGGTAACATTTGCCTAGTTTTTCCACATGGTCACAATATATATAAGGGAAAAGGGCTTGCATGATCACTTCAATGCAAAAAGTTAAAAAGGGGCCATGCAACCATAGGATTGCAAAAGGCTTTCGAAGGGTTTGGGTTCTCTGTGAATCCCATGCCCCGTGACCAAATAAAATCGGCCACGTGTTGCAAAATGATCGGGCTCAACATAATAAAAAGTAAGACAAATCTATGAAATCCATGTGTGTGAGGCCACGGGATTTTGCCACATGGATAGGGGAGATCCTCTATTCACATGGCCTTAAATTTGACGCACAGGCATCTCCATGTCATTTTCTCACAATGAGCAACTAAAGGCAAAATTGTAAGGGAATGAATTTTCAATCATAACTCAAGTTATACATATCCTTTTTTGGCATGGCTGGTCTCGTTGAAAAGGTCTCTTTAAGGGATACAAGGTGATATCATGTTTGGGAATAACTGATGCATATCCAAAGACTTGTTCACAACTGAAATTCACAACTTTGTTGTTCCCAATGGCAAAATAACAATGCACAAAATGGAGCGATCACTAGAATTGAAATGAGAATTTAATGCACAAAAGATTGTAGATGTTGCCAGGAATCAAGAATTGCCCCATTAAGAATTTTTGATAAATCCCTGCATATTCCTTTGAGATTGGTGATTGGCCCCCATAGACTGAAATCAGATCTTATGCCAAGTGTCATCGTTGGGGCTCACCCTTGTACATTCTCCTGTTTTCATGCTGAAGCACATGCGCCCGGGAGTATTGTGTGGGCTTAAGGTGATTTTATGTTTCTTTGAAGCTCAAATTTGCACTACAAATAGTTCATTCTTAAGCGAATTATGTGTTTTCTCTAATTTCACATGATCACGATTTGCATATTCTTCAGTGAAATTAAGATCTCTTGCCATTTGTCACAAATTGCCCCATGAAATTAAGATCTCTTACCACTTGTCACAAATTGCTCCATGGAGAAACTTGAGTAATTTGTGCTTGAGCAAAGATGCACAGTGATTGGTTGAAGGAGTATAATTCACCAAGATTAAGACCCTGTCCTATCTTCTGCCATCTATGAGAAATTCTCTAGAATGATCCTGGGATGTTATGGAGGGAAGATGTTTATAAATTGATGAAGATTTCCTTCACGGATCTTTTGGCTATGGAATGAACTTCTGACCTGAGAGGTCTAAGTTTTTCTGAGTCTTTTGTATCATTGTTAGTGAGAGTCTTGCATAATTCAAAGAGTGTTTGTGTTCTCAAAAAATTGAGCAGAGTCTTAGCAGCTAGTTGAGATTCTTAATTGTCACTTGGTCATGGAAATATGAGGCCTTGCATGTAGTCTCGCTGAATAGTGAAGTTGTAAAGATCCTTGTGCAGTTTCAGCAGTTTGATGTGTAATCTTGCTGCTTATTTAAACTTAGTTTTGTCATTGCTTTGTTCTTAGTGATTCGTGATACATCCATTTGATAAATGATAAGATCTTTGGTTGGGTCATTTTGTTATTTGTCTGAATTATAAAAGAGTTTGCATAATTGTGTAAATTGTCTCTCTTTTGATTCTCATCGGCATGTTCATTTTAGCTTTTGAAAACACAACATGGCCAAATGGAAGGAAGTTGCTAACCACAATTGATTGATCACATTTTTTGTATTCCTTTTTAGCAACTTGTTCTCCAAGACCTTTTCACTTTGCATATTCTACAAAGGTCTCTTTTATTAAGCACTCCGGTGTACATGTGTTAACTCAATTATGCGTGTGAATATAAAATTGTGAACGCGGAGTTTTCAAGTCACAAATGTCCATGTTCACTTATATCTGCTACAGCCATTGTCTAGGCTTTGAGTAGCATATGGTTATGATTGCTAGTGACAACAAAATTGGATAAGATAACCACAGTGGCCATGTCTATTGTCTATATGTAAGTCCTTGAAGCTTAACATGTATAATGTTTACATTTCAGACCAAAAGAGTAAAGAGTAGGTCACCTCTTGTATTTGTTGTCTCAGGCTGCATCTGTCTTTCATGAATAAGTAATTGGGGTCACATTACAATGAAATTGGCACCATTTATCTTGTTCTCTAAGGGATATTTAGAGGTTTTAACTCGAGAGCCAACATAAGCATTTGCTCTAACACCATGTATGACCTTCCTATCAAATTGTCATGGTCTACCCAACAACACATGAAATACATCCATAGGCATGATGTAACACAAAATTTCGTCCTTGTAAAATCCAATCTCAAAAATGACTACACATTGTTCATTCACCAAACTATTATGTCCTTTTGCAACCACGACAACTTATTCGGATTTGGGTGTCATTCTTTTCAGCCCAAACTTATCTACCAATTCATTATGCACTACATTATCTGTGCTACCATTATCAACAATGACTTTGAAACACTTACCTCTAGATTTGCAAATGGTTCGGAAAAGATTCTTTCTTTGCACCAGTTCATCCTCCTCTTTAGCTGGTTTTGGCAGCACTATCTTCATCATGAGAGCTTATCCATGTTCCGGTTCTTCCGCGTGATTGTGTGATGCAAAGCTTTCTTCATCCATTTGTGCAATGTGATTGCTAGCATTATTTCTCCTACTGCTGTTATTTTGTGCTTGGGAACACTTATAAGCCTTATGAACAACATCTCCACACTTAAAGCATGTACCCATGTAGCCTCTACCTCTTCCTCTACCATAGTTTTCTCTTCCTCTTGAAGGATACCCTCTCTCTTGGTGCATGATTGTGATTGTGAGAAGTGATAGCTTCTTCCTCATGATTTTTTTAACCTCTTCTAGTGTTTGTTTGCCCTCTTCCTCTTGAAAATCTTCCTCTACCTCTTGTTCTATTTTGAAAATCTTCCTCTGCTTCTCTTCAGCCTTCAAAGCACATTGATAAGGTTCTTCTATTGAACGCAACTTGATCATTCCAAACTCATCTTCTATGGAAATATGAAGACCATTCACATGCCTTGAGATCTTCTCTTCATCATCTTCAACATGACCAGTCTCAATTTTGAGCTTGTAAAACTCCTCCATGCAATTCTTTACAGTCAGTCTTTCTGCCTCAAATTTTGCAATTTTTTGAAGAAACTCGGATGATAATCAGAAGGTAGAAAATTACCCTTCAATTTTGCAACCATCCTATCCCAAGTCTTGAATTTGTCTTCATCTCTTCTAACCCTTTCCAGCTGCACATGATCCCACCATAAGGATGCATGTCCCTACAACATTGTGCAAGCAAACTTCGCTCGTTTGGGGTCCTCCATTTGCTCATAATCAAACTATTTTTCCAGCTTAGATAACTTGCTTATATGTTTAGTTGGAATCAAGCCAAAGACAATGGGATTTGATGTTGACACACGCAGAATTTGTGTTTATATGTTTGGTTGGAATCAAGCCAAAGACAATGGGATTTGATGTTGACACACACAGAATTTGTGTACAATGATTCAATCAAAAATTCAGTTGGGAAAAAGCCATTTCAGATTGTATATGGCTGATCACCAAAAGGATTGATAGGTTTGCTTAGGTTTCCAGCAGAGAAGAAAAGTGTGGATGCAAATATTTTTGCAGAGTATATGAAAAATTTGCATAAAGAAGTGGAGAGATTATAGCAAAGCAACATGAAATATAAGGAGAGGGCAAATGAAGGAGAGAAAAATCATTTGTTGAAGGAAATTTTTTGCTAGTGCACTTGAAAAATTTCCCAAAAGGAAACTATAACAAGTTGAAGTACAAAAGGATTGGTGTTTGTAGAGTACTGCACAAAATTTTCAAATAATGCATAAGAGATAGAGCTGCCAAAGAGGTTGGATATTTCACCCATATTCAACGTTTCAAACTTACATCCCTATCATGAAAGTGATGAGGCTGAAGAAGATGATGAACAATTGCAGATTGGCAAGAACAAAATCCTGAGAAAGAGCAGGAAGAAATTGAAGATTATTTAGTTCGATGGATATTCAGAGGACCCAAGGTCCCAAAGAATATTCGTGAATTTCAGAAGTAGAGCTTGGTCAGATTGGAAGGTTGTCTTTCATTTTCCGAACTTCAATTGTGAACACCATGTTGAATCAAATTTCCAAGGGCATCCATAGATCTCTAAGTGATTCTAGATTTGGGTGTGTTGTGCAACTCTTTTTGGTTCATGGTTTCCATATTTGGCAGTTGTGTTGGGTGGAGATTTCAAGATAAGTTAGTAGGATAAAGATTTGCACACCCACACCTTTGTTGCACACCTTGCCAGTTGTTGGGGCCCAAATTTGCACCTCTGACTACTAGCATAAGGGAGAAGGGTCTAAAGCCTCTCAAGGTTCTCTCATATTTCTCTCTCAGACAGGGTTCAGGAATGAGCATGCAGTAGCAGAAAAGGGTTTCACTTTCCTCACTTTTACCTCTTATGTGACCAAGGGGGGTATCCCCAAACAGCTTTCAAGTGTTTATACACAAACAACTAAGGACACTTATCAGATCTGAGACAATGAATGAAGCCCACTATGCCCAGTTGCTGAATTCTCTGTCACTAACAAACAAAGACACTCATTCATACGCAACTCAAAACAAAACTATAAAAGATAAAGAAAGATTATCTTCCAGATCTGCACTCTAGACTTATTCTATCCAAAACAACAATCAACTTCCCACAAAGTCAAAGAGTATTTTCAGATCTACAAAAACTTCTTATAGCTCAAGGAGAATTCGAAGATAGCATAACTCATGATTTAACTTAACTATTAGAACATAAAATATAAAAGGAATTTAATGAATTTGTTGATCAAATTTACCAGGACAGGTGTCTTGATCCATTGGGCTAACAAATAACCAATTTATACAATGCAGAAATTGAGGGATCTTGCAAAGAAACACTCACACACAACCTAAGTAATATATGAATGACAAGAAAATCAACATAACTGTAGAATGTTTTTATTTCCATTAAAGATAATTTCTATCTTACAGAGATTTCTTCTCATACTGTAATTAATATATCTTAACCCAAACACTATTGACCAACATCCATAATTCATAGCATAGTGTAAGAATAAGGATTTTACAATATCACTAGGAGAATCGCTCCAGCTTAATCCAAAACACTACACTAAATAACCTAACAAAAGATCCAGAGCAATCTCCTTGACGATGTCTTGCTCCCTATGAACTCCATTGGTTTCTAGAAGCTTTTCTTATAAACTAAAATTAATTAAAAGATAAGCCATCGTGACCAAGAAAACTCTCAAAACAAGATGGACAAAGGAGAATAAATGAAAAACCCTTCAGAAAAACAACATACCATCCTAGCCAAAAGATGAAGTGAGAAGGTGGAGCTCCATTTTCATAACATCAGCAGCATTGAGGATGATCTTCAGATCTATTTTTCAGCTGGCATCTGTATCTTGGGTTGCCATTTTATTGCAGCTCCTTTTTCTCATAAACTGTCATAAAAGACAATAACAACACTTCTACAAAGAAATACACTTCCCTAGGACATGTACATGCACTTTTGTTTTTTGTGCTTCATTGGCATTATTCACCAAAATCGTTACTTGTTGGATTTATGCATCCAACTTGATTCCTTTGCACATGTTCAAGGCATCATTCAGCGTATCATTAATTTCTTGTCTGCTAGGCCACCCCTCCTCTTCAATTGTATCATTTTGCTCCCATTCCAATCTAGCATGCCTATCCATCACCATGTGAAATATAGGGGACCATGTATTTTTTATTGGGGAGACCTTTAATGCTTCCATAGCCTGCCTACCAACTCTTTTTACTTTCTTGATCTGGTCCCATATTGATTCAGGAATCTGGAATAATTCATTGACCTTTATCTTCAGGATTTGAAAGAAGCATTTGTATCTTCCTTGCTTTTTTCTAATTTGTACTATGGCCTCCTCAAGCTTGGCCAATTTCCTTTTAAGTTTCTCAATTTCATTGCTAGCGGGGGCATGTGGAGGGGGAGCCATTGTACCTGAAACCAATGGAGTAGCAGCAATTTTGTCTTTAAGCTCATGGATCTCTCTTTCTAGTTTGATCCGCATATCAGTGTTGGTCTTTAAAGTTTCATTTAGTGCTTGGTTTATTTTTCTTAGCTCCATGATTTCATCCCATTGAGAGTCTATCTTCTTCAAAGCTTGAGTTACATTGGCATAGTTGTATCTGGCACCCTTTGGCACCTTTTTGGAAGGACTATTCAACAGTCTTATCACCAACCTTGACAACATGTGGGGTTCCTTTGAAATCCCCCATACTTAACTGATTCATTGGCTTATTATGTCGAGGAGGCATGGTCCATTCATATCCATAAAAATAAATGACATTTTGGGGGAGTCAAAGTTATCTCCTAAGATCTTACTAACATCCTCCTCTTGCATCATTTCAAACAGCATCATGGCTTGAGATGGATCCCATCCAGGTAACAGCATGAAATCAGCCCCCTTTATTAATTGTTTAGCCTTATCAGGAGTAAGATTTCTCAAACAGAAATCTTGGCCCTTGTTGAAGGGGGTCTATATCCTGACATTGCAGAGTCAGTGTCATCGTCATCAACAGAGTACTCCACCAGGCCTTTCTCTTTTTCTGCCACATCTTTGTATCCAGCCATGGTGGTTTGGAGCTCTTTAGTCTTGACAAAATTGTCATCAGACATCAACATCTTTTCTTCAACAATTCTTTCATCATCCAGGGACCATTCATCAAGTATCTCTATTATTTCAACCTCCTCAGGTGTCCACACGGGCACTTGACACATCCATCATCACAATGTCTCCTCCAGGGGAATTTTCAACGAATACATCAACATGCTCGTCCACTCTAGCAACATTTTGGCTCACAAAGTACTATTGTTATTGTGTTGGGGAAGATGGTGTAACAGGGGAGTGAGGACCAGAAGAAGGGACCTTGGGTTGGGAATACCCAGGTGGAAGAGTAACAGCAGTATACTCAGTGGCAGAATCCATTTCCATAGACTTTTTAAGCCTTAGTGGGATCAATATAGTTTTCTATGTCACTCATAATAAGTGTCATTCTTAGTAGAGGATCTCCCACATCAGCAAGGGCACCTTTGTACCTTGGGTTGGCCTTTGTTCTGTTCTCCTCTGCCAACTGAAATCTTCTCCACTTCATTACTCAGTCCAATACCTACCCTCATGCATGCAGTTGGATGTCAAATCTTCATCCTCCTTATAATCATGTTGATATCCACTTGCTCTTCCTGTGGCTATTTTCTTCTTATGGATGAAGCCTTCAGGGTCATAGTTCCTAGAAGGTCTCATTCTTAAAGGCAATTAGGACAATAGGGTGTCCGGGACAGTGAATGCACATCTGTTATTAAAGGAGACATCTCCAGTCTCAGTCTTGATTTTGATAATCGCTTCATTTCTCACCCCCCCAAATTCTTTATAAGCTAATGCCATTGTTTTACAAACTCCAGACAGAATAAACTCAATGGAACAAATCTAAGAAGCTCCTATGGGCAGCATTTGCTTCTAAACAGTCAAATGTGTGTACATTCTTTCTTCAACCACCAACTCGCCTAGTTATGACCTAAAATATCCTTAAGGTCAAACTCATGATGCCTCATAACCTTACGAATTGCGTCAAGAAATTCTAGGTATGACATCGCTATAGAATTTTTTGTATAATGGAGTAAGAAAGTAGTCCATAAATATACCATAATCATCTGCCTCACAATATTTATCCAAATGGACACTCCACAATTGAACCGATTTCACATATTATTCGCCAGTAGTCAAATCTGTGGCATGTGGACTAATCTCTAACTTTTTGGAAAACATTTTTTTGAGTAAAGAGATACATAAAACACAGATGGGAATAATTCTTGGAAATTTTTAGTTTTCTTACATAGCATTATTTCATCATGAATTACATTAGGAAACAAAACAGCGATGCCATACCTAATGGGAGTGAACATTTTCAGTACTCCATTGACGATAATGAAATGATATTTGTCTACATCTTGGTCATTGTCTTCCCCCAACACCTGGCACATAATTGACATGGTCTTCCTGAAGTATGGTTGGAACATTGCGGCCAGGAAAGGCTCCTTGAAATAATCATCCATGTATCTTTCAGTATAAGGCCTATTATCTGGGTAAATGATAAACTTCTGTAATTCCACATTCCTCATCCATGGATCATTGTTGCCATACGAGTGTGCAAGTTTTCTTCATAAGTTTTGTATAATCCTTTGTATTTAACCCAAACATTTTTGCAATGGACTCGGGTCTCAAATCTAACATAACTTCATTATTGGAATTTTTGGCAATCATTTCCTTCGGAGAATATCCTTCGGTAGTCCAGACAACGAGACTTTGATTATAGAAACAATTTGGAACAGCAACCTTGCCGAAATCATAAGTCTGTATGATCGATATGGGATGGTGGGCCAGCCATCTTCTCCACGAATGCATAAAAAAATCTCTCCCCGAATTATTCCAAGTGATCCCTGTTTTTTGATGGTGTCTTTATAGCCAGAGAAACCTCAAGTTCAGCCCATTCCGTTCCCCCTTCAATTTGTTCTTTACCATTACAAAATGTTGTATCCATCCTTAATTTTCATAATTCAACAGTAACAAGAGAGTTTTGTGATTCTTACCTATTCAAATGTAGTCCAGTCTCTGTTGTATATCCTCTAGTCGTTTTCCATCTTTAATCACTTCAAATTTGCCTTTTAAACAATTATTTGATCACAACTATGCCTCGAGCAGATCAAATTCACAAAGCACAAAATTTAGAATGATTATAGTTCGTGTATTCCAAGTTTTATTTGATTAAATATTCTGCATTAATGTCGCAGCATATACCAGTTGCAAAGGCAAACAGATGCTTTAAATCTCGACCACTGATGCTCAAAATCGACAGTCATCGCTGCTTCGTGGATTCCTCTCCCAAGCCTTTGAAGAGTTGGCAAAGGCATGATGTTATTTACATGTGTTAAACCCAACTCATATATATCTTGCATATCTCCGAGATCAATGGTCCTTGCTGCTTCATGGGTTCTAAAGATGTATATAGTTTAGTTCGAGGATCCATGGGGAGACTCAGCTTGTTGACCAACGGAACTCCAAAGAAGAATCAACACCTAATTTCTAAGGGTAGCACACACATTTTACATATATCATTGATAGATTCAGATCAAGAAACTCCTATGTAGACAAAATGATAAACAATACCCAAAGGGAGTGACAAGAGCTATAATGAGATTTAACATGGTAGCTCAACAACACAATGCAAGGTCTACAATACTTATGAGCACATCAGGTCATATGCTATAAATATAAAATGGGTTTCTTATCTCTAAGCACATTACTGCCATTTTAATGTTACAAGGGACCAGATGGCCTAGCAGAACTTGTAAAAATAATAGGACAACACATTTACACATGTCAATAAAGTCTTTGTCCTAGGGACACATTCAGTGCCAACATCAGTTATTCGCAGTTCCTTCCAGTAGTGAGCATTTTACTCAGTTATGTGCACCTCATCTAGCTTTTGCACACTTCATCTAGATTTGTGCACCTCAGCTAGTGTTGCACACCTTTTCTAAGTTATGCGCACCTTCTTTAGTGTTGCACACCTTTCCAGCTGATGAACCTCTTCAGTTTGAGAAGACAAGAAGAACTTTTCATTATCTGGAGAATTTCTCAAAGGATTGCTTAGAGACTCAGAGACTTTATATTTTGAGTAATCATTTGGTGTACGAGATTCCTTTGACCGTGTATTCATATTACCAGCCAACCGCACAAGTTACACAGTGTTCCCATTGTTACCCACCTCTTTTCTCCAAGACTCAGAGACTTTATATTTTGAGTAATCATTTGGTGTACGAGATTCCTTTGACCGTGTATTCGTAGACTTGTAGCCTCCATGCTTCGCACTCCCCAAAAATTTCACAGCATAATCCTAAGGGATTAATCATCTCCATGAGTCATTGTTTGCAAAGATTCTATGGATGGGAAAAATCTTGAAATAATGTCTAAATCTAATTGATTGGACGTTTCGGGCTTGGAAGACTTGATAAACTGTGTGGAAGTGCAGGAAGGATCTTGTAGCAGTTGTTTGTGTCATGCAGTGCAAAACGAAGCAAGAAATGATGAACATGCAAACAAATTTGCAACGCTTGTTGATTCCTTCTGAACTAATCTTTTAACGTGCGCATTCTCAACATTCAAGTGGCGCTTTGTGTTGCTCGACGCCATCCTACCTGCAACTTGTTGTAACGCATTCTTGTATGTATAAAGGTGTGTGTAATCAATGAATAGTCAATTTGTTAAGATAGTAGAGCTCAGTGCTGGGGGTTGTCTTAGTAGTGTTTTTGAATAAAGAACAAGAGCCTACAAGCCCGATAGTAGGTCAGATAGAGGTTAAGAGTGAAGGAGGAGTGTATAGCAAAGAAGGATGTGTTTGCCCAAGTGTTTGTTGTAAGAAATCTGACTTGCACAGAAATTTTTAGTGAGTCTCCATTCATCTGTTGTATTCCATTGTTGCGTATATAACTGAAATAGAACTAGAAGTATGTTGTTAAGTAAATAAAATTTGAGCTTCTACACTTGTGTCTGAATACTCTGATTATCACAAGTAGTTGGACGCTCTATTGAACTCCTGACTGCCATTGCACCAGCCAACCAGTTTTCTTCCATGCCAACTACTTGCCCTTCTTCCACTAGAGGCTTCTTTTGATGAAGAAATTGATGATTCAGATTGTGAGGAAGAGGAGAGATAACTTGTTGAAGCTCCTCCAACAGATACTACACCTACAACTCATGCTCTTTGAAATTGGGTTCAAGTGACTTGTCAAGTTTAGAGTTCTTCCATCAGTGATCCAAGTGACACTCACAAGACAGTCACAGCAATAGGAAGCCAATTTGCCTTATTTTCTCACAAATTCAGATCCACAGACCATCAAGGAGGCTAGTGGTCACTCAAGGTGGGATGAAGCCATGCATGAGGAGCATCACTCTTTGATGAAGAACTACCCCTTGGGACTTGGTCCCTCTTCCTAAGGGAACAAAGTTGGCTCAGTGCAAGTGGGTGTACCAGACTATGTATGCTGCAAATGGAGGTATTGATAAACACAAGGCTTACTTGGTTGATTCTCTCAAATCAAAGGAGATAAACTACTCTAAGACCTTTGCACCAATGGAAAATATGAACTCCATACACCATGTACTTTCCATATCCGCTTCACATGGTTGGAAAGTGCATCAAATGGATTTAAAGATATGCTTCTTACATGGTAATCTATGTGAAGAAATCTACATGGATAAAACACAAGGGTTTCATCAAGGCTATTCACTCATATGCAGGCTTTGAAAGTTCCTCTATAATCTCAGACATGCCCCTTGGGCTTGGTATAAGAAAATGGATAAGTTTCTACTTGACTCGAGATTTTCTCATTGACACTCAGACCCAATAATGTACACAAAGAGGACAGATAGTTAGCTTCTCATCCTGGTTTTGTATGTTGATGATTAGATCATCAGTGGGAGCGCCATATCTTTGACTAATGATGTGAAGTCTTCACTCATGCAAGAGATTGGAATGATAGACTTGGGCCTATTGCAGTACTTTCTTGGTCTTCAAATCATAACTTATATAACTATTGTAGTGCAGGATTGTACCCTTGTGAGAGAGTTTGTCAAGCTCTCCCACTCACAACTACAAGCGTTGGGACAACCTCAGGTTATGGGTATCCTATAGTGAGGTTGAACCTCCGGAGTAGGCCGGTTCCTCTTTGATGCTCACCTAAACTAAAAGCTAAACTAATGCTTCACAGGGAAAAGGGTTAGAAAGGGGATAAGGGCTCCTAAGAAAGCTAACCAAGCGATGCACCAAAGCTAAAAGGGAAAATCTCACCAGTTTGAACCCACATTGATTCTGCAGAGGACAATACCGACTTACACAATCTCAAGATCGAGCTGGTTGCATTAGTATTTCATAGAGAAGGTTCCGGAAGCAATGAATGCAAACAGAGAGGAGTTCTACGACTCACTGAAAGCTCACATCAATGGCAGAAAGAACACTAAACCAGACTTACAAACAGCCTTGAAAACACCCTAAACAAGGCCAAAAAGGAGGACCATGGACGAGGAAGATTCTCCTTCACACATTACGATAGTGCACAACTCAACAGACACAAATCCAAGGCAAGAGATAGGCAAAGAAAGTCCTTTTATTGCATCAAGAGGTAGTTCTTACAAGTGCTTGACAGGGTCGAGCCTAATCAAACTGAGCATATTTTGCAATATCTCAAAGAATGTCCCGTCTCCAAGAAAGATAAAACAAAATCTAAAAAAACTGCGAACCCTTTCCAAAATGGAAGACGTGAGATATATATAGAGAAAGGAAAGAAGACGAGCTTGCGGCCGATGGGGAACTTGAGAGAGGAAGTCGTTGATGACCGAAACTGCTATCATTTGTTGTACTCGAGCTCTTTGCATTCAAAGCATGCAACCTACTTTGACCACCGGATGAACCATCCAGAATCGCCACCCATCTCCTCGAGTTCCTTATGCATTTAATTCTCCTTCTTGGAACTGAACGAGCCATACCGGTGGTAGCTGCATGTCACTGCCAAGTGTGAGCGATTTGTCCTTGCATTTAAAACTCGACGTGTTCTTTACTGCAATTTGGACTGTCCCTGTTGGTCTTTGCATGCTCACTACTCCACCTAGACGCGTCTAATCCTTGTTTGACCACTTTGCATGTTCTGGAAGTGAGCTGCATGTACTTGTGCCACTTGTCCTTGGCTGATTGGCCCTTTGGATTTGTTGACCATTGACCTTAATGTTCCACGGCCATTTGCTTTCCGCGGACTATTTTCCATAATTTTCCTTTCGAAACTTTCCATTTTACTCATTCGGGCTTTGCACTCCTTGCAACTTACTTCGGACTTCTCACTGCTCATTACTTGGTTCGGAGTTTTCATCCGCAACTCCTTACTCTTCGGGTTTTCTACAAATGGTCCTTCCGAAAGGAACATACCCTTCAGAAATATTTGAATGAACTGTTTCTCCCAAAAAGCACCCTTCAAAAAAACCTGTTTGGGCACTTTGCCATGAATAACCTTTCGAAAATTTTGAAAGTGCCCTTCAGAAATATTGTTTTGGTCCACTTTCCCAAGAAAAGAACCCTTCGGAAAAGTTGTATAGGGTAACCTGCTTGACGAGTTCATTTCTTCGAAACCTTTCTTTCAGACAAATTGTCCAAAAGAATTTCATTACTTGTGCACAAACGAAAATCCCGAAAAGAACACTTGGCCGAAAAGAAAAACATTCCTTCATAAAAATTGTGTGGACAATTTTTCCGAAGGAAAACCATGAAGTTTAAACCAAAGAAAACCCCGAGAGAAGAAACACACTCTTAGTTCTTTCAAAGCCCTGAAGAATGAACAAGGACTTAGCCGAATAAAAGAACTATGCACAAACTTTGCACTTAGCCCTTTGGCTTGCAAGCTTGCTTTTGAACATTGCTGCTGACCCCTGAACAACCTGCTCAGATCCTTCTCTAAGCCCCTTTGATCCATTTCTTCATCAAACAATGCAAGAGCTTTAGTATGTGGGCCAAAAATGGCCAACAGTAACCCTTGGGCTTAATTATCCAATTCACATGCTTGATTTGAAGGCCCCCCCACTCCATTCTGTCTAGAGTCGACTGCCAAGTGCACCACACCAAGGATTAATCCCACTCTCTACCAGAAGTTGGTCAGCAGCCTATCATACCTGGCTCACAGCAGGCCAGACTTATCCTTTGTAGTTGCTCTAGTCTCTTGATTCATGCACAAACCAGACTAGAGTCACTTGAAAGCAGCGAAGCATATATTGTGGAATCTCAGGGGTACACATCAATATCGCATCCAATATTCTACTGGGGGCAATGCAGACATAGTTATATCAATTACATGGAGTGAAAAATAGTTACATTCATAGTGCAAGATAATTGACAAGGGCAGTATAAATCCGTACTGAGTCATCAACATGCCTACCATATTAAAAAATACTGAGTGTATACTGATTAGAGAGCATCATCTGCAGAAACTTGCAACTTCTGATTGGCAATCAATTTGCACCAGGAACACATTTGAATTGATACAAAATTCAACATAGCTTTCATTAAATCTGAACTAAATACATACATATTGCATGTCATGTTCAATGAAATAAGATAGTTTGCATCTTCTTATGCTATTATGTTTTTCGTGGTTAAGTAACTATAATCATAGTCACCGCATTCGCCGAATTTAATGGTGGAAATTCGAAATCTGCCGAACTTCAAGTTGCTGTTGAAAATTCATTGGAAATCGCGATTTAATTCGCAGGTGTAAAAAATGTGTTAAATAATATTAAAAATCACGCTTTTTAGGGTTCATATCAACCCCTGTTGCTGGGAATGAAAAATCGTTTTCAATAATGTCAAAAAAAAGGCGATTTAGGGTTTGCATGATTTAGGGTTTGTGTCGATGCTGGGGTGTTGTGTAAGTGCGGCTGTGTTTTGTTGTGGGAAGCTGCTAACAGCTAAACTTGCCAGTTATTCCATCAAGCTTGCAGTCCACAAACATTTCTATTCAGCCATGCTTCCGCGGTGCCCGTGAATTTTTTGTGTTGGCTTGAAAACTTTACCTGTATCATAATGTATTTCTAATGTAACATTATATAGTATTGTAAGAAGAATATAATGTATTTATATTTATATTTCATAGTTCATAAAATTTTAATATGTTAATATAATATAATATATTATATTTATAGTTCATAAAATATTAATATATGAATATCATATAATAAATTTATAATTATTTTAATAGTTTATAATAAAATAATATAATCTATAAAATTATAAGAATATTATATTACATTATAAATAAGTTATATTTATATTACATTATAAATAAGTTATATTTTATAACTTATAAGATATAGATATATATATTTAATAGTTTTAAATTTATTATATATAGATTTTTTTTAAATATATATCTTTTGATTATATATATTTAGAATATATTAAATATATATTTGTTTCAGTCGAATTTAATCACGAATTTTATAGTTAATTTTTTAGTAACGAATTTTTCCAATTTTTTTGCTTGGCAAATTTGAACACGAATTCGAATGCGGTGACTATGACTATAATTGCAACCCTGTTTGTGAAGGGTAACCTAGATGCATACACCCGCTCCTGCTCTTTACCAAAAGTTTCAATGCCAGTGCTTGACTTGCACTAGTCAAGATGGTGACATGTACTCACTAGTCTCACTATCATCACAATATTGAAAAATGCAAAATAATAGTTTTCCTAGAAAAATGCTCCCGAAAATGGCAAGTATCCCAGGTATTGAGTGATCAATCATCGGGTTGACCTAGTATTCTGAGTCTTGGACTAACTAATATTCGGACGGCTCATGAGGACAGTAATTATTTGACACTGATTGCAACACCACATCAAAAGACTGCGCCGACATGCATACATCTTGGGAGTGTTTATTTTGAGAAATATAATGGGAAACTAATATGAAGTTGCCTTAAGATCTTAACTTTAAGAAGACGAGCACATTTGTACATCCTAACGTCCACATTATTCAAAGAGAAAAGTTTCAACCACATGAAAAAGACAACTGACAGCAAAATAGTATTCTATTAAATTCCATGCTACGCTAACTTACTGGATTTATCCTCTAAATCTTAACATATCAAATAATAATCAGTGCATGTCAGTTAACTAATTCATTACAGAGATGAAATATACTGAACATGGTGCTTCTGCTCGTAAACAGTGAAAAAGTCCTTGACTTGCAATAAATATTCGCCATAATTTTCTACCCATGTACTTTATAACTTGTGACTTTAACCTTTTGCCTCCTGAATAATTATTTATTATTCAGGAACAACTGATTCATAAGTTTAACGTAAAAAAGAAACAACAGTTCCAGTTCTTGAGGTCATACCTTCGAGAAGAGATATGCTTGTCAACGTGCTCTCTGGAAACTAAACCCCGAAAGTTCCCCAGGAAAACATCATAACCTGCATCATGATAAAATTCATGCTTTATGATGTTTATTCCAACAATGTTTCTATGTAAAAAGAAAAAGTACATCTTCCATTTCAGAATATTAGCTTTTACTGGATGATCAAGGTATAGCACACAGGCCCAAATAGAACATGAGCCAAAAATGTCTTGAAAATATTGCCAAAGAACAAACCCCTTTATGAATAAGGATTGAAGATAAATAAGCTTGCACACACAATATCTACATTATCTACATAGAATATCAATGCAAGTTCTAAACACACATTATTGAAAAAGAATAATTTCACAGACCTTGGTCATAAGCTGCAAATGCTTGGGAACCAACTACTCCATTTGACACCCATCTGCAATGCCCGAATAAATATTCAATAATAACCAAATCTCAAACAGAAACCTAAAAGGTCTTACTTCTGGAAAGAAAAGAAAAAATGAAAATGTTCTGCCCAAAAAATAATTATTTTAGGGCTCATGCCCAACAAAGATCAGACATTTTATTGTTACACTGGGAAAATAAAGAACTCGCTTGTTTCTAGACTAGTATCCATTTTAAGACTACACATGTTATATTTTATTAGTGTCCAAACTTTTTTTTAACTATTTGGTGCATTCTCCATTTTGGCATCTTAAACATGTGTTTTTTAAGTTTTGATTCAGAGTTCGAACGTGATAATCACACAATAATAATTCACTTCGTCATTATCATACTCAATATAACACATTACAATTTATAGGCAATGTAACTCCTACAAACAAGGATTATACCTTATCAAAAACCACAAATCCCTAAGATTTCTTTCACACTCCTATTCTTTATCCCACTAAATCTCTCTCAATCTTTCTATCTATGTGAGCTGTTCTAACAACTTAATAACATTATTTCACAATTTTTTTTTTTCTCACATACATGTGAGTACTAATTCCTAACATTCCACCCCCCTGGTGCGAACATGGGAGAAAAGAATCACTCTTCAAAAGCTTCTCTCTGAAAACAATCTTTGGACTAGGTACAACTCCATCAAGTTGTCTCGTAACCCTCGTAAAAGTGTAGATCCTGAGTTCCTAGACCCCGTTCCCCGAACTCCCAAATTCCCAAAACCTTTGAACTATCTACACAGCAATTCCTATTGAGTTTACCTCGAAATATGAAAATGGAAGTATTTTAGAACTAAGTCCTCCTTGTCTTCAGTTGTAGCCTTTGTCGTTGATCGTTTCCACTTGATCACGAACAACAAAGGCAATTACCACTACCACTGGAAGCTACCCTTGGCTTTAACTGGTTTGGCACAGATTGCAATGTCCCCAAATGGGACAATTCGACCAAAATCAGGATTTTTTGCCAAACCCTATAAATTTGATAAATAACCTTGAAAACTCCAGCAAACCCTATCTGGAAAACTGCTCCAAAAATACACAAAAATATTGCAAACCCTTGGGAACAATTTGCCAATCCAATAAGCAAGTTATTGAACCTTTGGAATGGCAAATCGTCACTCAGCCCTAGGCGCCAACTTTGACGGAAATGAATAATAATTTGCAGCTGTTATTTCATTCCAATCCCACCATACAAAGCATATGAAAATTGCCAAAAATAATTCCGGAAATGAGATGCAACAAGAAATACCTTTGTGGCCAAATATGATGTCACACAACAATAATATTATTAAATTAATTCCGATTTTTCTGAATAATATCAAGACCCAAAATAGCTCTAAATCCTTTCTTGACAAGTCTCCCTTATGCAAAAATTATAGTAAAAATAATATAATATTTTGTCATCAATATGCCTCATAGGGCTGCCCAAACCCTATGCCAAATATCCAAGTCTAAGTCAACTAATATTCACAATTATTCTTGACCATGAATGGCCCCAAAATGACCTCCACAATGTCTCCAACCGTAGTTGCCCAGCTGCAATAATTGACAATAAAATCCCCAAAACCCTAGAATAGGGTTTCCCTTTTGTAGCGCAGCCCTTAACGGGGTCTTCTACCCTAGTGGCCAAGTCGCCACCCTTCACCAGCTCACAAACCTTGTTAATGGCCTCTACAAGCAAGCCACCAAACCCTAACGCCCAAAACCACTTGCTAAGGCAAGTCGCCACCCTAGGAGAGGGTACACATCAGCAAATAACAATTCTAAAGGACAAATACAGCCCTTGAATAGAGCTGCCCTATGAGGAATTATGGGGATTTCTATCCCCAAACTCCTTGTGCACTTGAAGGGTTTTGTCCTCAAGTCACTTGTTCAAGCTTGACATACTTGAACATATATTTCAAATCCAAAATCCGCTTCCTTTCCAATAGAACCTTCAATTTCCTTTTATATCCAACACCCCAAAAGTGGTGCCCAAATAAGGAGGGAAACACTTCCTTTCAAATATTAAAAGAGCATGTCTTATAATTCCCCTATAAGACTTGGGCACCCGACCCTCAAAAAGGCCCCAACTTAAGTGGAAATTAGAACAAGGTACTTTTCATAACCCAAGTGCAAATTAGAATTTATAAAGTACCTTTTCAATAATTGCTCTTCAAGTGGGCCCCCAGTGTTCCCATTTCCTTTTTTCCTTTAGCCTTTTGGGAACAACTTAAGGCTAAGGACCCCATGTGTGCTTATGTCAAAAAGGGGGACATGACACATATTGGTGCCACTATTGCGATATGCAGCCCCGTCAATAGGGCTGATGAAAGGTCGCTATTAGACCTCCTACCCCCATTGCCTCCGACCTCCGATGACTTAGCTCAAATAGCTGGATAGATCATGTAGCTCAATTGCATGTCGTTATTCATGGAAAAATTATCTCCGTAGGACTGAGATTCTTGGACGTCGAGGTCCCTTGAAAATGCGCCCATTACAAAAAATTTAACATTTAACAATTGACGTCATGCTTTATTATACCGGCTAAGATTTTATAGGTACTAACACAAATTTTAGCACTATTTACCCTATACACTTAAAATTTTAAAACGTGACTCTTTAAGATGTGACTAATCAACTACTAACTAAAAAACATACATAACATAAACTAAAAATCTCACACCAATATACTTGTTAAAAAGGTGACTTGACTCTTAAAAAATTAAAATACTAGACTATCTATTAAACTAATGTTAATCCACACACTAATAAAGACACCCTAAATGACTACAAAAAACTAATAACCTAAACTTACTATCTAGACCAATAATTTTTTAATAATTTAAAAAATTATGAATATTCAATAATAATTTAATAGTCACATTGGGTATTCCCTTTGTATTACATATATAATGAAGATTGGTATAGAGATATATGGTCACGTACGTATCGTAATATACGTGATACAACCGGGGTCTAAATTCATCATCCATCTCCTATCTCTCCTCTCCTCCTCTCCTCTAAATAGATATGGGATATGGCGACCCCCTATCTATTTATGATTTGGGCCCCTATGTAGCCCTCGGCCTCCCAAGAGACCTATAGATGGATGGTTGGCACGGGGGGAACCCACTGTATAGAGTTTCATTGGCACTGTTTATAGTTTAATTGGCACATTATATAGTTGGCACCCCCAACCCATATAAAGATTTAGATTTGAGTATAGATAGGAGGTCGAGTGCAGTATAGAGTTTTTAACTAACTCTACAAAACAAAGGATGCAAGCATTACCCAAAGTTATTGGGCATAAAGTATCTGCAGGTAGCTTTTCAAATCCTTCATCAAATGCCACGGTTCAACCCTAGATAGTCGGTGGAAATTATCAAGCTAGAGTATGGTAGAAGCAGAGGTAATTTCCGATGGAGTGGTGAAATGCATTGAGATCAGGGAGAACACCAACAAGCAAAAGCACTTTGTTAGGTCGTTGTTGACACTTAGAGACGAAATCTAGGGGAGGAAATGGGATTAGAGACCCCAATAGTCCTAGCCGTAAATGATGTATACTAAATGTTGTGCACATCGACCCATATAGTGTTGCAACTAATGCGCTAAGTATCCGACCTGGGGAGTACGTTTGCAAGAATAAAACTCAAAGGAACTGATGGGGGTCCACACAAGCGTTGGAGCATGTGGTTTAATTCAATGCAAAGTGAAGAGCAAAAGCTCTAATGTTTACAACAATCACGTTTTTTATTTTTGTTAAAATACTATTTTCCGATTTATTCATCCCTTCAATAAACAATTTTTTTCCTTGGATCAACAATCCAAGAATATAATTTTTTATTGGATTAATTCTCCAATTGTTGAATCCTGCCCTTTTAGCAAGTCTATTTATACTAGACTGGTAAACCTCATGGTATTCCAGTATGGTGGAAGCCTTTTGTTTCTGTTAAGTGCTGTCATCGGATGGTTAAGCGGATAGTTTCTATTCATCAAAGTGACAAAAGTCTTGTTCACGTGTGGAACATGATTCACCCTTGAGATTGCTACCAAGAAAACAACATTTTGTTGTAACTTTCCAAATTATTTTCTTTGGTTACTTTGCACTTATGTGTTATGGCATAACCCCAGCTATTTTAAGTACTAAATGGGTTGACGAGATAGCCTTGATTTGAGGTCCTCAATTATAGTTTAAACTCAAAGTGCTCATCAACTTCCCTAGTTTTTAGCATCGACAGTAAAACAGAGGATGCAAGCATCAGCGGATTCATGTTTCACTTGACAAACATCAATCACTTTCCAATTATTCAATAGATCAAGTGAAACATGAATCAATTGACTCAAACTTTTCTGAAAAAGAAAGAAAAAAATCATCAGTTATTACGAAACTGATTGGACCATATCTAATGAGCATCAATTCCACCATTCTTTATGAAAAATCCCAATATGAAGGAAAAAAAGAAACAAATCGACTCATCGTACCGTTATGGTGTGATAAAGAGTGGGGAAAGTGTAAAATCCCTTGTCCTGATTTGATTTTTAGAATACCCAAAAAATGTATTCAGAGAAATCAGATTTTTGCTCTTTTGAATGACCGTCAAATTGGTAGTTCAACTCCACATTCTTCGATATATGGTCAATTACCTCTCTTTTGATTTACATTTCTTTTTGTTAAAATAACGAATGGATTTCCAACTACTCCTACTTATGTCGATGAAGGATTGAAAAATCACTATATCTATTTCTCTTCCGACTCTTTCTTCCAAATGCGCTATAACCCCAAGGGGTTAGGGGCTTTTTTCCCTACCAATTGGGGCTTTTCCTTCACTACCTCCATGACGATGGTCCACAACATTCATAACTACTACTCTTACTTCAAAATGTTTACCCAACCAACGTTTTGATCCAGCTTTAGTCAAAGTTCTATTTTTCCATTTAACGTTGCCTACTTGTCCAAATGTTGCTAAGAAGTTCCCAGTTATTAAACGAACCTCCCCAGATGGTAATCTTAATGTGGTCAATTGGCCTTCTTTTGTGATTAGTTCTGCTACAACACCCACCACTCTAGCTAATTGTCCACCTTTTCCAACTTGTATTTCGACCTTATGTATAGTCGTGCCTAAGGGTATATTGGTTGAAGTAGACCTTTAGTTTGTAAAAATCCCTTCCCAAATTGTACAAGCCTCTCCCAGGGCATACAACTTTCTGGAAGTGAACTTTACATATTTTAATATAAATATAATATCTATATAGATTTTATCTAGAGATTTAGGAGGGCATATTTTCAATCCCTTTTGTCTTGATTCTCTACATCCTAGGTTTCTCTATTCCATCATCTAGCTTATGTTCTTTTTTTATGTAGCATTCAGAAGGAATGACTTTATCAAATTACATCAATTCTTCCACATATTCCAGATAACGTAGGAGGCATTTGAATTTTTTTTTTAATTATTATTCTCTAAAAAATATTCTCATTGTTCAGTTCCGAATCTGCCTTTGACCATCAAATCAAATGTGAGTTACTTGTCTCTCTTCATTACAAGGGTTCCTTTACCTTATTTTTTTATGCTTCAGACAACTTGGTCTTCTCCATATTATCATATCTCGGTAGCCAATAATTACAGAAACTATTGAACTCAATCACCAGTTGTTCTTTATCCTCAGTTTTCCTTTGGGGTTGATCCCATCAAAGTATCCTAGTTGGATCAATGATAAATTTTTAGGTTTTGCTGTAAACCTAATCGGTTGCTTCTGATTACGTAAATTAATAATTCAAACTGCACTCAACCATCAAGCCAAAACCCAAAACTAATAACCTAATAACCTAAAACCTATCAACTAGACCATCAATAGTTTTTCAAAAAACTAAACTTTACTAAAAATCAACTACTACCTAAAAGCCTATAATATAGTTAAACAAAACAAATGAAAACTTCTAATTAACTGCAACACATTGCGTGTCAATAGCACTTTTGTATGGGGTAAATGCCCAATCTGTGGCAGAAGACTGAACTAGCAAACCAAATCTGCGGCAAGGTCGTGTAAGATTGAATGGAGGCGCCGAGATAGCAAAGAACGGAGATAAAAAAGTATGCAAATACGCAGATAACATCGGTCTTCCAGCATGATGCTCTTAAGCATCCAATATGCATACAGACTGCACGAAGCGATCAATCACCAACGGTGCTGACTGAATCAGCAAGATTCGCTCAATGGTGTAAGGTGCACATTGACCTTAATAATGGACGCAACAAGACAAAGCAGTCATTAATGGCTTGGGTACAAAGGAGCGAGATCTGATCCATAGTGTCTTCAATGATCTGGGAAACTGCTGATAGTTGATCACATACTCAGAGGAGTCTACACAGAGATCAGTGCACGTTTAAACACAACCCAATGAACAAATTTGCAAAGCTGTATGATAGAATGCTCACGGTGCCAGTAAAGGAATCGGCTGGACCGGACGAGAATGACTGTGGGCACATGGATATGGAAAGATCAACACACAATAATTACATAAAGAAACTGTTGCTACATATAAAGTAATCTAAAAATTACTCTCAAATCTCTCCCTAATGAATATAAAGACTAAGACTTCTCATGAAAACAAAACTAGCTTTCTTCGAAAGGGCTCTCATCCATCGGGGCAAAAGAAAATTGGTTGCCCCTGTAACAAAAAACAACTCACGTTTTCCATCTTGCACTAATAACCTTGCTCTAATACCAAATGAAATTTTGGTTTAGGGTTTGAGCATGATAGTCACACAATAATAATTCACTTCTTCATTATCATATTCAATATATCACATTACAATTTATAGGCAATGTAACTCCTACAAACAAGGAGTATGCCTTATCAAACTCTCATTTCACACTCCTATTCTTTATCCCAGTAAATCTCTCCCAATCTTTCTATCTACGTGAGCTGGTCTAACAACTAATAACATTATTTCACAAATATACTCTTCTCACACACATGTGAGTATTAATTCCTAACAGTTTTTATTGCAAACAAGTCAAGGCCTTTTCCTGATTAAAAACACGATATTTTGGAGGAAGTTTAACTAAGAAAACAATTGGCTCATTCGCAGCACCAAACCTGGTATGTGGAAAATGTAGTAATTCAGAAGCCTTGCCAGATTTGTTGAGAAAAAGTAGTAATTTTCTTTTCTAACATCTATAGCATTATGAAAATGTAGCTTTGAAGATATTCCTTACATATTGCTATGGTATGTGGACTTTTCATCTTTCCCCTCACTGATGCGTTCACACACACAGATCCTTCTCTTTACAGGCAACAATAAGTTTCCCTAAGTATTTGTCATAGCTAACAGAAACCAAGTTGTCCCAATTTGTTTTAACCTTACAGAGACCATGGCAATTTGGAATGGGGTGAAGAATATAAAATGACAAGATGTTTAAATCATGAGAAATATAGATTTCACAGCTTTACATTCTCATCCGCTGTCATTCCTTCTCAATTGACACATCTTCCGAATTCCAAAAGTTAGCATTAAATAATTATTATCCAGGGAGTATATGACAAAGAATACAGCTACCAAAAAAGGGTGTTATCATGTACTTACCCCAAAGATGAGTCCAACAATCCATGTTGCAGGTAAAGGACCTTCTGCGAGTCATTTCTGAAACAACCATTCCCCATAGGAAACATGGTTAAGGATAAGTATAGTAATACCATTTTTTTCTTTCGTGTAATTAAATTAATTGATCTGTAGTATATTAAAAGCCATGAAGCTCAATTGTGACAAAATTTCTGAGCATATAAGAATTATAACAATTCTGACAACAACTTATGTTCTTACCTTGGTATTCTTTCCAGAAGGAGAACGTAACCATCAGCAGTAGTGACACGAATAGCCTCGTAAGGATACCTAAGGAAAGTGACAACCCAGTTAGAATTCATTCAAGCGGCGATTGTGCTGTAGTTCAACTTAATTCTCAAAGTTCAAAACATGATTTTGCACAAACTGTATGTCATAATTCTGTTATAGGATGAACCATTTTAGTACCCTAGTTCTGTTATAACATCTTCACATGTTCGTGCATCTGTATTCAATGATTGCTGAAATTTTGTTTGTCGCACATTAAGACTTGGATCACAATCACCAAGAGTTGATGTCTGCACAGGGACAGCACTCTCACTAACCAAAACATCACTTTTGCTAGCATGATGGCGCACAATAAGCCTTCGGAATACCAATCTACAAGTTTGAAGAGGAGATAGAAGAAAGTGAAGCACTTTGGTCACTATATCAAATGCAAGATCTATGACAATCTGCATAACGAGCTGCAAATCCTGTTCAAACAATGAACCTTTAATTAGAGAGCTAATACAGAAATGCCTTTATCACAGTATAATCCAATTTATCAGAAACAGCAATAGAAAACTGAAACTCGTGATGAAAACCATCAGCTGTAACCTATAAGGAACTGAGAGACACAGAAGAGCAATGTATACAAATTAAATAATCTAAAAGCGCCAACACCAAATCACACTAGCACCACCTCAATTAAGCCACGTCTTTGATCAGTGGTTCGTTGGACAACATGATCTTTAATCATGTTCATTCGTTTGCTTGCAAAGCCATACACATGCCTGAAGCTCTCTCTGCCGCTAGGGGAAGCAAGCAACGATCCAGTCCACCTTGAAGAATTTCTGGAAGAATTATGTGAAGATTGTGATGCACCAAACACAAAATTCAGGGGCCAAAAAATCCAGCCAAAAAACCATTTCAGCAAGGATTTTGGATGTTTCTCATGTCTAGAAAAGCTATTTGTCCGTGACAAACAAGAACCTTGAGTTGAAGGAGAAGGAGGGATAGAGTTCTCGTCATTATCTTCCTTTCCAGATTCATACTCTGATTCTGTACAAGAGTCAAAGCCCAAAGAATACTCGTGGATGATTTGATTGAAAGAAGAGACCCCCCTGCAATCAGCAAAAGAGTGCCATCGGTAAACATGCAATAAAAAAGATATATTTGATAAACTGAATATCACAAGTACCGCACCAACAGCGTGGAGCAAATAAATAATCCATAGCAGACATCATTATTTCCTCATTGATTTACAATTTTGAAGCCCTACGTAAGAAATGTAACAAAAAGTAAATAAAATGGGGTATCTATGCCTGAAAGGCAGTGCATATCTAACTTTGTCAAATTAGAACAGTAAATCTGTAACAATCAATTTGCAAATGAAAGTTTCATATAAAAGCAAAAGACTTTGATATCTGAATAGCAACAGTGTGTGCATCTTTGACAAAATATTACCGAAAGCTAAAAGACTTTGATGTCTGAATAGCAACCGCATGTGCAAATTTGACAAAACTTTACCGAAAGCATCAATGAGAGCAAGGAGATTAAGTTTGACCTTTGGATTCAGGCTTAAAGCATCTCATCATAGGCATGGGGGATTCTGGGATTGTGGAATACTCTAGCAATGTGAGATATATTTTGTGTTTTTTCCATTTACACGAAAGAAATGTATAGGATAAGGGTCCTATACATTTCTTTCATGTAAATTATTTTCCAAATTCTTACATTTAAACAAGTAATCTTTGCAAGGGTTAGGACCTCAAAGGAACATTTCTGTTTTCACATTTGTTTTCATGCTTGACAGCCTGGTCTGAGAATATGAATACAAAAAGAACTTGCCATCTCTCATCCAAACATTAGAGTTTACCTCACATGAAGCCCTACAAGATTTTCCATCACATTCTTTACCCTTGGGCCTTATTAAGTATAGCTCAAATGTTAACAAAGATCGTGACCTTATATTGTACCGATTCTTATACCCAAGCAATTCCAACAACAAAAGATGGGAAGCATACAAAAATCTAGAAAACACTGATGCCTCAACAATAGTGACCTCCCTCTGTTTCAGTGTTTGCTAAGTTGGCTGCCAAGACTTAAAATGATGTCATTTCAAAGTTATAAGTGTGCTTAAATTATACAGAGATCTATCTTTATCTAGGGTATCTATGCATTTTTTAAATATGTCTAGGATTTCTTTGAACCTTTCCTTGCCATGCTAATCTGAGAAGAGGTGCTGCTTTTCCATGTTAGAGCCATTTTGAAAAAGAAATTAACCCCAAAAGAACAAGTCCAAGATTAAAAACAGGGAAATGGCACAAATGAGTGATCAAACTCAAGAATTCTCACAAGCTAAGCTGGGTTAATCAGCTGACAGGCAGAGATTAGCTAACCTTCATCCAAGGTTTACGATTATCCTTTTTTCAGAATTTTTTAGCTAAAACAATTGAAATAGGGGCACTAAACAACAGTTGTCATTTTCAAACTTAAAATTCAAAACATTTGTCTCGTCATTCTGTTCAGAATTAAAGGTCATGAACAAGTTATATATGAAAGCTATGTCAATTTAGTCAAATGAGATGAACTCAAATGGTAGAAGCATCAGAGCTTTCATAAAGGAACCCCAGGTTCAGATCCGTAGAGAAATGATAATGTGTTGAAATTGGGTAAAATACTTTCTCCAAGTCCCTCAGTGCAGCATAACCCATTGGATGAGGCTGTGTGCGTCCCCTACATTAACTATGTTGTGCATCTCTGCATTCATTTGAGGTAGATTGCTTAAGGTTAGGGTGGCCCCTAGTGCACATAATAATAATTGTTAAATATGTCATATTTCTAAAAACATTCGATATATGTTTATAAGGTCATATTTGTGAGCTAAATTTCAGAATATGCAAAATAGAATGGACATCGAAACCTCTGCAGAGTCTGCATAAAGAAAACATGGTGTTCCTCTAAGACTCCATCGAGGCAGACACTGGTTGTTCAAAAGAACCAGACAGCAGATTAAAAACACTGCAGCAAAGCAGTGCAAAAAAAGGGTGTTTGGTATTGGACATAAGAATTTTTACGAACAAAGTAGAACTCGCCAAATGGATGACATTACCAGAAAGCCTTCTAGAAAGAGAAAAGATTGTGGGAGTAGTATAGTCGAAGGCATACTTACCAAATCCGGCCAGATCCCGATTTTTTGGCCGGTCCGGATAAGT
This sequence comes from Torreya grandis, assembly GCA_037957365.1. Taxonomy (NCBI): domain Eukaryota; kingdom Viridiplantae; phylum Streptophyta; class Pinopsida; order Cupressales; family Taxaceae; genus Torreya; species Torreya grandis. The sequence continues at coordinate 2,187,279 of JARHVA010001484.1, forward strand.
TCGTCCCAGTCGGCCCTGTTTTTTTTCAAAAAAAACAAAAATTAAGGTTTTCTGTGCAAAAAATGCCCAGAAACCATAAATATGATATATAATTAATATTTTATATTATTTTAATAATGTTTTTCATTGTATTTGTCAGTTTTACATATTCATAAAACTATGCTCACATATATATCTGTATATATTTCAGATCGGATTTTTCCAAACTTTTTCAAGATTTCCGGATTTCGGATCTTTTTGCCCTCCCAAACAGATCCGGATTTCCGAACTTGGTAACTCAGGTCGAAGGTCAGTTTTAACAACAAAGGGGCTTACAAAATGCCTCAACATAAGAATGAGCGACCAAAACCTCGTGTTTACTCTCAGGGGTCAAATAAGGTGATTTTTTTATATTGTCGCAACCCTGGTCATGTTCAAAAAGACCACAGAAAGACGTGGTATGATTTACAGAAGAGAAAGCAAGGATGTTACTGTGCAGTCATTCAAGGCACAGAGGACAAACAACTCTGTTGCTTCTTATCAATCTAGGCACAAAGAAGAGGAGTCAAGGTTTACATATTCTGGTGCAGAACATTATATGATTCAAAAGGTTGAACGACAGAAAGATGTTAATGAATCTCAACAAAATACGGCTACTTTAGGTTACAAATCCACATTGCCAGCCAAAAGGAAAACTATTTTGGAAATGTTTTATACGTACCTGGACTGACAGAACGAGGACGAGTTTACTCTGTCAGAAAATAAAATGTTTGTAAACAATGAGTGATTACAATATAGTTTACTTCTCCTCATACACCTTAGCAAAATGGAATAGTGAAGAGAATGAACAGATGACTTATAAGAAATGTTGTGTACTTGAGTAATGTAAGAACTGTTATTGACCAATTGAAGTCGATAATGAAAGACAAAAATCCACCTGAATTTTCGGGGGAAAAGAAGTAAGAAATGTTTGTTACTTAAATAATAGAAGTTCCAGCAGAGCAGTGAGGAACATAACACCAGAGGAGGTTTGGATAGGCAGAAAGCCTACAGTGAGTCACCTATTTTGAACGCATGGAAGCACATTCCTAAGGAAATTAGACACAAATTTGGTGATAGAAGTTCTAAATGTTTAATCCTTGGCACAATGGTTCAAGCAAGGTCTGCAGGCTATATTAGTAAAAAACCAAAGAAGGTGCATGTGTCGCAAGATGTTATCTTTAAAGAAGTAACAAAGAAACTGACTTTGACATATTACAGATTCAAAAAGATAAAGGAAAAATTTCAAGTGCCACCAACGTGAACTTTCTTGTCAAGCACGTCTCCAAGTTATTCAGGACAGGACAGTCAATCAGAACTGTAGAGTACATTGACTGATGATGAAAGGGAGAACTTGCAGGTTTGTCATATATGAAATATTAAATTACCAAGATGTTTCCTCAAAACGATTTGAGAAACATAAGATCTGGAGCACAATGGAAAACGGCAGTCCAAGTTGAAACCTTTACCTCAAATGGTTCCATTCCACAAGAACTTGGTACAGAAGAACCTTCTGCTTTTAGGAAGGCAAATCAGAAACGAAAGTGAAATAAGGTAATAAATAAGAGGTGTGAACCATAAGGAAGAACATCACTTGTTAGTAGAGTTTCCAAAAAGCAAAGAAGCAATCTCGATGCAGGGCCGGTATGAGCAAATTCTGGAAACGTGATACAATTGACAAAAATTCAGAGGGTAGCTGCCAAGGGATTCAAACGAATGAAGGGGATAGACTGCCAGAAAAATATTTGCTCTAGTAGTCAAAATGATAGCTATTAGATTTGTTGCACTGGCTGCAACATACAAACAAAATGTACATCATCTAGATGTCAAGAGTGTCCTCCTTAATGGCGAAATGACAAAATAAGCTTGCTTGGAGCGGCGATACGGTGATGCTGAAATGATAAAGGAACACGTAATTTGTCACCTGAAAATAAAACGAGGCTATGTATGGATAGAAACAAGCTCTGCAACCCATACGTTCCCAGATCAATAAGTATCTTCAAAAAAAGGTTTTTAGAAGTCTGCACAGATCCAAACCTATAAAGGTTCATGATGATCAGCACATAACATTGGTTGTCCATATATAAACAGTCTTATAATTATAGGGAATGATGGTGGCATGATACGTGACCTTTGATTTTCTATAGAAAGTACCTTGAATTAAAAATTGATGTTTTAATAGACCTCACCCCACTGTCAAATATATATTGTTTTTTAAATTCCTGTTAATGTTTTTTATATCTCTAACACCATTCTAATATAACTTTTATGCACACGACTTAGCACAAGATGTCAACACCAAGTATTAGTTAATAGCATCTTACGGTAGATACATAAGATATTAACAATAACACTATTGAATTCATAAACAAAAATAAATGCTTGATGCTCTTCATCATCTCCCATCCTACAACTGATGTAGTTGCCAGTGGCAACAGAATGTATAGTCCAATGTTGGAAGCAGTCGAAAGTTTCAAAGTTAATTTCAAGGCTATCTCTGTCATTCCTGCTTACAATCATATCCATTTGATGCAATAATTTCTGTGGATGATTGGGGAACACTGATATGCCTCCAAATATATTTTTTAAACTTTTGCAAACAAACAATAAACCTTGAGACAAAGAATTGATTCATGGCAGAATTGGTGGTATATAGTTTAAAGCCCCACCCAGGGTCAAATCTCAGGAAAGGCATATCAGGCCGACTGTGGCCATTGGTTGTATTCTCAGGGCCGTTAATGGCCGTTGGTTATTCTCGAGGCCGGTGGTGACCATTGTTGGCAATAGTTGGTATATATCTGGTACTATCTAGTATACATTGGTATTCAGGTGGTTAATAAATCACATGAGGATTTGGGCCCCTGATTGTGTCTCAGACTGGTCCACGCTCCGGTCAAAAAGCCATTACCTAGCCAAAAAAATAAATAAACCTTGAAAGAAAAGATAAGTCAAACGAATATTGAGAGCACACTTCTGCCCGATAAAATAAAAATCACAAGTACAGGTAGTATAATTAATCGATGACGATGAGATGAGACATACATAGCAAGTATAATACAATTAGTTTAATAATTTGTGATAAATTGGCTATGTGGCCAACTATATAAGCTATAATGTTGTGCAAGGAGCACAACGCACACCCCACTTTGGGAGGCTGTGTCCTCAAAACCTTGCAATTGTGGGAGCTTCTGGAAGAAATCTTCAGATTTCTTAGTAGTTTCTTCATCAGTAATCTTTAACTTTGACTGGATCCACATATTACTATCCAACTTCTTTTGAAGATATTATGTATGCAAAACATCAAAAAAATTAAGTTTTCTTGTTATCTTAGCCTTGACTTGGTGGAGCCCATATCTTGGTGTGGGTTTCATGCAATAAATTCTTGTTAGGAATCTGAAATGTCCTTTGTGAGGTGACTTCTTCATATGATAGGGATTAATTGCCTTGATTTCTTTAGGCTCAGCTCTTCTGATTGTGTATTCTTTGCCCTCTTGAGTAAATGAGATGTAACCTTCTACATGGCTTGTGGTATAGGGGCCTAGTGAATTAAGCCATAGAGACCAAGTACCACATCAACTTCGCCAATTTCAGTAATGAAGAAAGCGTCCTCTATAACATAGTCACCAATTTTTAAATTCCAAATTCCTAACCACATCTTCGCATTGGATGTGATTTTATGGGTTTCATGCCATAAATTCTTGTTAGGAATCCGTTATGTCCTTTGTAAGGCAACTTCTTCATATGATAGGGAATAATTGCCTTGATTTCTTTAGGCTCAACTCTTCTAATTGTGTGATCTTTTCCCTCTTGAGTAAATGAGATGTAAACTTCTGCTTGGCTTGTGGTATAGGGGCCTAGTGAATTCTATCAGGGCCTGAGTACCACATAAACTTCTCCAACTTCAGCGATGAAGAAACATCCACTATAACATAGTCACCAATTTTTAATTCCAAATTCCAAACCACATCTACGCATTGGATGTGATTGTTTCCAGAAATACTTATAGGAAACTTTTCTAATGGATATATGCATAACCTCGTCCGCTTTGTCACTCTCTTGTATATGGTGTTCGGAGTGCTGCTTAAATCCACTAGTACAAGAACTTTGTTATTTCTCATCGATCCATAACTTTTGAATGTATCCAATCCTCCAAGGCCTGTCATTGTTGCCAAAGATGAGTGTTGTTTTTTCTCTTCTTGGTTGTGTTGTCCTTCAAACATTGTCATCCCATTCATATCTCAACTTCATCATCAATTTATTCCTCTATTTTATCTTTTGCCATGAATGATTTCTACATGTTATATATGTGGCCGGGAATGTAAGGGTTGTTGCACTTAAAATATCTTTGTAACTGTTGTTATAGTCTTTGTTCTTGATTTGTATTTTGAAGTACTCCTCTTTGAAAGAGGAAGACATGCCTCTTGAGACTTTGAATTTCCCCTCCAGTTAGTCTGGCATAATGGATTGCTTTCTCAATTGTTCAAGAATTAAAGCATCTGACCTTCGCTTTAATCTCTGGTTGCAAATTTCCAATGTAAAGGTCAATATCTTCGTCTGGGTTGATTGAGCATTTTGATTCCAAAACTTGGAACTTCTCAGTATAATCTTGAGCTGATTTATTATTCTGTAACCGGTGCTAGCTGAACCCTATACAAATCACCCCAATTCCTATCAGCTCTTTGGAAGAAATCAATGACGAAGTTATCAAATGCATTGGTGGTTATTATGCTTCTTTCCCACCATCTAGCACCCCAGGCATGAGCTGGACCTTCCATAAATTTTAGAGTTATTATGTTGTTGTTGTCAGCTTCATTAATTCACTCTTGTTTTAAGGCTATCTTAAGTTTGCTAACCCACTCATGTGGAGCCACTTCTCCATCAAATTTAAACTGAGGGATTTTGATTTGAATACTGGGAAATATCTGATTCCTGCTTGGGTACTTCGCTTGCTCGGTCTGTGTTTGCTTGGTTTGTCCTGACTGCTCCTTTTGATGGTTAATAAGTTGTTGCATCATGCTGAACATCCTATTTGTGCTTGCTTGGAGCGAACATTTTGTCATGCCATACTGCTTTAGCCTGTAACTTATTCATTGCAACTTCATGTGATTTCACCCTTTCCTAAACCATATTTTGTCTTCCTTGGTGGCATGTTGATTGTTCATCCATATTGAAAATTCCTTTCATCTTTTAATGGGGTTTTCATACATTCAGGCAGTAAAGTTTCTCGAGCTGCTCGAGATCTTGTACTAACCATTGTTTAACATCCAAATATAGTTAATAAAGTTATGCACACAAACAATAAACCTTGAGACAAAAGATACGTCGAACGAATATTGGGAGCACACTGCTACCCAGAAATGGAATTTTGGGAGCAAATTGATATGCGATATATTTCTCGCAAGGATAGGGAGCATAATTAATCCATGATGATGAGATGAGACCTCCATAGGAAGTATAAATATTAAATACTATTAGTTTAGTCATTACTGATTCGTCGGCGATGTGGCTGACCATATAAAATAAAATGGTGTGCAAAGAGCACAACAAACCATAGTGCTAAGACTCAGAATTGGCAAAAACTCAGCAAGCTGGTTTTTTACTCGGACCCAGACTTAGTGAAAAAAATTGGCTAAAACTTGGCAATTTAAAAAAGATAGAGCATTTTCGGGGAAAAACAATTAATATGCATTCCATATCAAAACAACTTGAAATACACTCAAAACTAGTCAATTACATTTACCATACATACTTATACACCAAGAAGTGGGTAAATAATGCGATATTGAAAGTAAATAACATGTATCCAACCCTTGGCGTAAACAATCAGCTCCTTCAAGAAAAAAAGAAAAAATCAGAATGAGAGTGAGTGAGCATGAAAATAATGAAATGGGCAAGTCATTTGAGTGTTGAAATGGTCATTTGGGTGTTTTAAAGCTTAAGTAGCCTTTTCATGTTTATCTTTTTTAATTTATTTTTTGACTTGCGACTGTTCTTTTTTTTTTAAATAAGACTCAGAGAGTCTTCCCTCGGGGCTCGCAAGTCTGCTCAAACTCACGAGTCCTAAGGGAAGACCCTCCGAGTCTGCAACTTGAGGCTACAGCCTCACTGAGGCTGGCCTTGAACTTGAATTGCCGAGTCCTCATGCAGACTCAGCGAATCTTATAAATCTGCAAAAAACACAGCTTCCTTCTGCCACAGTGATATCATGACAATATCAGGTGCTATGACTCCTTGCCATTTTTATTATGACAGATTCTTACTTGAGTAGTTTTGGTCATTAAAATAGTAGGCAGCTAAACTTTGTCAAGCGTTAATCGTAATAATTATATAATTAATGGCCCAAGTTCAATGTTTAAGAACCCAAATTTGCATTATATAGACTTTATTTTAATAGGTTATTGTATTCTGCAATGGGTTTGAAAAGGTTTACAGACAGATATTATGATAGATCTGGGACTGATAATTGCAGAAGGTTTCATTTTTTCCAGGTTACATGCTTTCAAATTTGTTTTTAGAATCTGACGTTTTATACTGTAATTGTTGTATTTTTTGAGATTTTATCCCCTGAGAATTTAAACACTGTTACTTTCTTTTACTTAAATGAAAACAATGTGTTTTTATGGTGATTTCCAAGGCAAGTTCCAAAGATTTCCGAAAGTTTTCATTCCCTTGGACTATGAGCAAATGTCTTCTTAACAATTTATTTGCAAAGGTAGTCTCCAATTCAGAAATAGCATGGTATCTGGATGGGAACATCTAGACTGCAGAATTTACAGAGTGCATCAACATGGGAGACCAATGACAGGTAAGAGCTTACGGCATTCTGCAAGCAGACTCTAAACTAAACAAATAACTTACAAAACACATACACCAAACCCAGGAAATGAATCTTCAGGCAATACTATCAGTACACGACAGGTCCAAATGAAATATTAATTTGTTTCAATGTACACCACAATTTCAAATCCAATGAATGCCACTTTGCAGGAAAACAATATTAAACATACTGAACATATATATTTATTTAGTCCTTTTCTACTCAATTTTGCTGGCATTACAGATAGCATTATTAAATTTGTGTCTATCCTACAAACACAAAACTTGTTGTGTCTAACCTACAAGCACGACACTTGTGTCTATCCTCCAAACAAGTGGTATGGCCTGCAAACGGTTCAAGAACTGCAACCTTAGAGTTGCTTGACATTTCTCCAACTTGCTCAATCTACTCATTATGTTTTTGTACGTGGTGAAAATGTTATATAGTCTTTTTCTTTACCCTCATATAGAAAAGCACTTATTGTTTCAGAATTTGAATATCAAAACATTTTTATCCAGAAACTCCAAAGTCCTTGCAAACCACATTTCTTGTCACCTTGATGTCACGTCTCTAGCCTCACCTCATTCCAAAAGATATCCATACCATTCAAATCATGTTTCTATTCATTAGTAGTTCTTAGTACTTACTCTTCCATCCAGCGAGGCAAGCCAGGTGCTTGAAAAGATGGCCTCAGCTCCCATCCATGAAGACCTTCCAAAATGCCAGTCTTCCCTGGTAATATAGCAAGTACAAGCGCAGAAATACCATTTATCCATCTCACAGCGTTATTGAAAGTTTCTTGTGTGAATGCTTTCACTGATCTGCAGAAACCAATCAGCAAAATCATAAATCCTTGAAAGTTAATTAAAAACCAAACTATCTGCCTATGAATATCCTCTGAACATGTAAACCCCATTCCTGATCTTGAAAAACAAATTATGTTAACTCCTCAAATACTGGTAAAATCTTCAGGCCCATCCAAATATCAACTCCATACTAAGTTAATTGCCTAAGCAAAGAGTAGATTCATTTAGCTTTGTGTTTTTTTGTGTGTATATATCATAGACATGAGAAAAAGACTCAGCAAGACGATTTTTACTCAGATACGATCTCAGCACCAAAACTCGGACAAGACTTGACAAATTAAAAAATCATTAAAAACTATTTAAACACATTCCATATCAAATCAACATAAGATACACTCGAAACTAATCAATTACATCTAGCATACACATATATACACAAAGAAGTAAATAATGCGATATTGAATGTTAAACAGTTGAACTTGAAACTTAGGAGCTAATAAGAAATAAGAATCTCTTTTATATTCATTAAATTGTTTTCTTGTACCCAAAATATGGATTTAGAAATCCATAGCGATGGCAGGTTTAACTTTAACACAGGTCTGTATGATAACAAGGCGCATGGCGTTTGATCTTAAGTGGATATAAGTAGTTGAGCTGAATCAAATGGGAGTTTGTGTAAATTCCCAAACAGCTATACGCCTTTCAAAAGGCTTACAAAATGCACTGAAATTGTTTGACAAAAACTACAAAGTCTAATGGAAGGCGATGGGTGTCAATTTTGCAATGCAGATAAGGAGAAATGGTAGTTGGAGTTGTGAACACCTCAACTATACAATGCCATACATTTCCTATATCAATCTCAGAACAACCTGTAGATAGGGTCAATTGAAGAAGTCCTACACATTCTGCTTACTACACACAACCCTCCTGTAAATAAACTTCATTTATTTTACTACTGAAGAACTGAATTGAAAAAAAAGTTAAAAAACAATTGATAAAAAAAATTATTACTTCTTGGTTAATTAACCAAGAATTTCCACTCGGTTAACCTAGCCACCTGACATCGGGAGAGGGCCCTGAAGTCGGTTGACTGCCTAGAGTCCCTAAAGGTCAAGTAACAAGTTCATAAATGACCTTTGTCTACCAAATGCTCTCCCCTCCCCCTCCTTCATCAGGCAAGTGTTGTTCCCTTCCCCTCCTCCATCAGTCAAGTGCTCTTCCCTTACCTCCTTCGTCAATCGAGAGCTCTTCCCTCCCACTCCTTTGTCGGTTGAGAGCCTAAAGGCCCTCTACCTCATCCGTCACCCCAGTGCCTAATGGCCCTGAACCTGAAGATTGCTGGCATTCGGCATCTATCCTGCATCGATATTATTCAAATAAATCAAACTCCCCCTCAAGTCTCACAACTGTCATTTTTGTCAAATGGTTCACTGTGAAGACATCAAATAACCAGTCAAGGAGTTTGTGGGGTTTAAAAATGATTAAAAAACGTGTTGTCTATATCAAAGTGGCCCTTCACAAAGAAAATAAGAACCAGCATCCATATCGGCTGAGTTCTACAGGCTTTGCTCAATCTGACCAACCAGTGCATAAAATAAATAAGGTATGCGCTGTATTAGGTGAACCCAGCTAAAATAAGAAAGGAAGAGCATTGTCACAGAGCATGCATACTTAAAACGAAATAATCAACCGTTACTCTGCAAACAATGAAATAAAAATTCAAAGGAGCTCTCAAAGGTAAAAAGCTCGAAAAAGTTTATAAGTTTTGTGGTACCGGACCAACCCAGCAACATGTGAGCATTGAGGATTATTGATTGAATTCACAAAGTTGAATTGAAGTGACTCGTAAACTAAATCTGACCAAACCATCAGCACGTTCACAAGGATTCTTTGGTCTGCTTTCTCCTTTATTAAGGCCCACTTGTACATCTATATGAGAAAGACATGACTAATTCATCCAGCCAGTACTTTAGGTGCAACATGAATCAGCAGGATCCTGGCAGTTCAGGAAAACGGAATTTTCCAGTGAACAAATTCAATAAGGGCAGAGGTCATGTGTTTGGCCTGACAGACCTGTCCAATTAGGATGCTGTTGCTCCTCACCGCATCACCTTCAGCGCATCAGTAGACTGTATGTTCTTTGATTTTCCCAGGCAGCATCTAATTGCATTCAAAGCCAGCGTCATGGTATGTGTCATAGCATAGGAGGTTGATTTCCCAGGGAAAAAATAGTAAAATACATCAAAAACTCACAAAACGTCAAAAAACAAGGATTGGAAGTAATTATGTTCTGACAATGACAAATTGTGTCAGGCAGCATGGGTGTAAAATGCAGCTGCTCAAGGAATAGAATCACGCCATCACCTGTCTCTCCTAGTTCTTCCTTAAAAAATCACTAAAAGGAGATCCGAGAACCAATAAAATAGGAATTACAGTGTATTGACTGCACTTTATTCCACCTGGGTGACAAATATCTTATGAAAATTTGCTGTTTGAAAGCTTTCTGAAATTTTCCTGAGGGGTGTGGAAGATGTGAATGACTTTAGGCAGATATGCAGAACAAAATTGTAAGACAGTACAGTTTATATGCATTGTTTTTCATGACAATAACGACAATAAGTGTTGTTTGGGCAGCATGATAGCCAGTTTCTAAGGTAGTGGGTGATTTTTCTCAAGGGGCCACTATATGACCATCTGCTAGCATACAATGGTCAGACAACCTAGGAGGCCTATAGGGAGGAATCCATGCTGTTTCAAAGTGGATTTGAGGGTTGCAACCCACCAAGTTTCCATTTTGGTTGAAAATTTAAAAGCTTGACTTCTAACAACTGGTCTATGATTAAAGACTTCAAATCTCTGCAATCCATGAGCATTATGTCAGAGTAACCAGCATAAGTTATAACCATGTGGACAAAGCAGCTCCGGCGAAAGAGAGAGTTTTATGTCAGAGAATTCATTCTCGCTTGTGACCATGAGCAAAAAGCATACGTAGGAGCAGAAATCAAATGGAAGGTGAAAATGTTAATAGCTCAGCTAAGGACTAACTCCCATCAACTTACATGAGAGACTGGAAGGTGAGCAACGCCTAAAGAAGATTGGGCAAAGAGAATGTGTCGTTTTTGTACTTTGGGGTTAGTGGAGATGGAGTGGCATTACATCATGGAGTGCCCGGCTTACAAGGATATCCGAATCAAGTACACCAACAAATTGAAAGTTGATTCCTTGACTGCCTTGTTTGAAGAGGAGAGATTAGCAAAAACAGCTGATTTTTTTTTATCAAGATACACAGCAAAATACACCAACAAATTGAAAGGTAGCAAAAACAGCTGATTTTTTTATCAAGATACACAGCAAAAGATTCAACATCAGAAAGGAAATGGATATCGTGCAAACATAGCTTGACAGCCTGTTTTAGAGGATTGTTTGTACACAAAGCAACTTAGTCACTGTCCTTTGGTCCCACAGATTGCTTAGTCTTGTGGACATTATTACGGCATTATTTCATTCATTCCATAATGTTCTAAATCCCTAAGCAAATTTTTCAGAAGCTTTGTTGTTATAATTGGTCTATGGTTTAAATAAAAACAAAGCTTTGTCGTTATAATTGGTGTATGATTGAAATAAAAACAAATTGAAAGAAAATCAACAAGGAGTTCAAAGTCCAACTAATGGATAATCATAAAGGTATTCACGTAAACATGAGAATGAAAGAAACAAAAAAGAAATGTGATAGGAGAATGCATTAAAATCGTTCATGTCATGGCGAATCAAATTTGAAAGTCGTCTCATTGTTGAGAGTTTAGAAGTTGCATTGAGTGGTTCCCAACCACTTGAGTTGTTAGGATAGTGTTTTTATTTAAATGTTTTTATGAATTAGTTTATTGTTTACTTATGAAGTAGTTAGTAAGAGCAAGTTGGTTATTCAACTACTCATGATGTGTATGAAAAGATTGATAGTTAATAGAAGACAACTTTTGGTGTTTCAAGTAATGAACTTTAAGTCTTTCTTGCATTCCACAAGCAACTGAAACTTCTTCAAGTTCTCTTTCATTCTTGAGTAAACAATGGTTTCAATTGTCTCGCATGCATATAAATCTTTCATGGTTGGCGATTTTGTCAATTAGTTTGATTCGGTTCTCTTTACTCTGATTCAAACATTGTTAACCTTTTCCTTGTTTCACCTGCACATCTCTAGAAAGCTCAGTCATCTACTTTGGAATCTTTATTTATTTATTTTTTTATTTTTTTAATAAATCAATGCAAAGTTTTGGATCCAACATGCTTGTACGGTGTCCTTACTGAAAAGTTTTCTATTTTAAAGTTACACATTTGTAGATAGTGCATAAAAGGAAGCGCCCCCTAAAATAGAGAGGGAACTTCTGTTCCACACATAGCCACTAGGTCATTTGTGCCTTGACAAATTCCAGTGCTAATAGTTACAAACTTCCACCTACTACCTACACACTACAAAAAAAATAATCGAGCCTGACAAATCCGGCCGCTGTCTGCTTCGGTGCCAATTACCTAAACCTATTCTGTGATTATTGCAGCAGCCTGGTACAAAACCCTGATACTCAAAGAGAGCGTCCGGAGCCAGACCCTCCATTTAAATAGAGAGGGCGAGCAGGCGTGATTTTTGGCGACGAATGATGCAAATTGCTCTGTCTAAAGTTTACTCTCTCCAATTACAACGAAGGGAATTCGAAAAATCTTTAGTACCCAGTGACGCTCAAGAGAAACCAAGCAGGTTGGTCGGTGAGATAATTTTCTCTATCGCCATCCAATATAAAATAAATAATGCAGAATTAGAAAAGAAAGAAGTAGACTTACTCTTTGGCAACGCCAAGTGCGGAATCCAGAAGCCTCTGCATCGCTGAGCCCTCTTCTTCTGTGCCTGTTTTCAATTTCAAAATTAATTGTGGTCTGTGGCAGGAGATACTTGTGAAGCACTAGCCTCTCTGCCAAGACCGATTTAGATTTCGCACGCAAACCGACACGTTAACTTTACGTTACGAACCACAACATTACCAAATCTAACTAGGAGGAATATCGAATTACATCTGTCAATTGCTTTATCCAAAAGAAGAGAAGCACGGCTTACATCCAATTCTATTTAAGGCATGATACGGGAAATCTTGCCCCTGCTGGTGGTATATCAGCGCACGAGAACAAAGCAATATATATGTGTGAAGCAAAGTTTATTTATAAATTACATGAGTCATGAGTCCTTGTCTTAATATTGAAAATTGTGTATGGTTGTTAAAAAGGTCGTTGGGTTATTCTCTACTTTGTTTGGTTTGGTTTATAAAAAGTCTAATGGAAATTAATTGGGGAATCAATTCTCATTGAATGTCAAATCTTGATATTTTAAATGATAAGATCGGTTTCTATTTCTAAAAAAATCAATTTTTGTTGAATATAAAATTTTGATATATTAAGTGATGAGACCGGTTTCTATCTCCAAATGATAAGACTAGTTTCTATTCCCTAATAAATATGATGGAATGGAAAACAACGTAAGTTTAGTGCAATGATGAATGTTAAGTAAGGAGTAATAAGAGCAAAGAGGAAAAACATCATAATTTATGACATAATACATATACCATAATGATATGAAGCGCATTAAAAAAAAATGATTATTATTTTAAATATGTTAAAATGAAAATGTGAAAAGTAAAAGACGAATAATAAAATAGAGAAGAAGCAAAATGAAAAAATCGGATTCACATACTTCATACTGCAAAACATTGATAGTTATTAAAATTTGTCGTAGGCATACGATACTATTGTTTTTATCTAAAGCAACTATTTTGTCTTGAAAACCATTTCTAGCCAATCAAAATATGATAGTTCGTAAAAATTTCATGGTTTTGTAATATTGGATTGAAGGCAATGAATTGTTTATTATTTTTCACCGTTGGTGTTAAATGATGATTAAATTGTGTGACTACCTTCGATGAAAGGTTTTTGCATGCTTTAAATTTAGACACATCCTTTCAACAACATTAAAAACATTCATAGGTATAAAAAAAGACTATTTTGGCTCCATATTGTGGGCAAATTCTCATATGTTAGTCACATATTATAATTTGTATTAATGGATAAATCTCACATTATTGAAAATAAATTCTTAAATCAATTGTATTGTTAATTACAAGAAAACAATATTATAAATTCATGCCACCTAAAACAAAAGTGGTGATGTTGGCACATTTGTTCGCTCTTGCTCTCGCCTCCTGCTGCACTTCCCTCACTACCGACATAGGTTGCAAACTATAATAAGCCTTTTAAATGTTTGAAGTTCTAAATTACCTCGACAGCTATTTTCGCTTTGCCCTGCTCCACTACTACTATTAACAAGTATTTTTTTGTTCTTTTTATGTACAATTGCAATACAAAAAAATAATTACCTTAATTTATTGGATAAATATGTCACATCCCGATTTCTCTCTAAGCTTAATAACCTTTTGATTTGTGGATTTTTATGGTTATTATCTGATTAACTATTGTTTGATTAAGCTTTATTTCATATGTTGATTATGAAATAGTTTATATGTTGCTTAATTTACATGATTGATTAGTTATATAGTTGTACTTTTATATTATATATATTATGATCATGTTTGCTAGTTTATAGAACGATATTTTGTGGATTATAGCTATGTTTTGGACTAACTACCTTCATTATTGTGAGGTGGATGCAGGACAGATCCATCTCTCAAAGTGTGACGGAGGGAGGGCATTATTGGAGAGGATGGTGTAGATGGAGGCATTGGGAGATAATATAGAGAAAGACTAGAAACTCACGCATACGCCATGATGGATTAGCATGCTTTATGTTCATTGTTTGAGTTAGCAGTAATATGTATTTGATTTCTGATATATATATATATATATATATATATATATATATATATATATATATATATATATATATATATTGTGATCTTATTTCTGTTTGATGATCTTGTTGATTCAGATGTATGATTGCACTAATCTAGTTGTGTTATTGCATTAATGATTGTTGATGTTTTTACTTGAACGAAAGAATAAATTTGTGCATGTCCTAATATGACTTACCACTATCTAGGATATAGCTATGTATATTATAAAAAGTGCTTTGTTTAGATTCATAGTTATAGGTATTAAACAGATTCTAATACTTTGCTTGATCAGTTGTTAGGTGATTATCATACTTAGATGATTGTTGTTGTTTATAATGATTTCGTATCCTAATGTCAAATCAATATCAATAGTTTCACTATTAAGTGATAATGGGAAACATCATTATATATGATTTTGTGTTGACTAAGGTAGTAATATTCATATTATTAAACAATGATTATATTGTCTAAATAACTTGGCAAAGTCATTATGTTTTAGCAATGTGTTTATGATTTATAGTGAAGGTTGTGATTAGTTGCATTAACATTAAAATATATAATATTTGATAGACTTGTTATTAAAGTTGATGGTCTTTTAATAACCATAGGCTATAACAACATTGTCATATGGAATTATAAGGTTTTGATGGGATTTGTTGAAGTCGATGTTATCATGCATAGTTCAAAAGGATATATATTTGTTATTTTATTTTGGTTATTGGAACTTTCGAGATGATTAAGGTTGCAAGCAGGCATTGATTTGCTAACATGCTATTATGCAAATTAATCACAGAGTATTGGGGATTTTTTACATGATGATTGTTACTGTTTGAGACATGCATTAATGTAGTCTTGAATAACTATGTGAGTTGGCAGAGAAATTAGAGGAACGGGTTGCATGAATTAAGCATGTAGACTGATAAAATAGAAGGAGGTCGGTGTGGGGATGACATTCGACAAATCCAGAAGATAAACAAGGAATTGGAGCTAGGAGGAAGAAGCAAATTCGATGTGGGCATTATTGGTTTCATTACCAGATAAGAATTGTCTTATATTTCATATAATATGAGGAATTTTTGGTAAAATACCAGTATATCAGTAAAGGTTTTAGTGTTTCATTTTAAATTAAATTAAAAATAAAATGGGCTAAATGTTGGGCCCTGTAGATGATTCAGCGATCCACATAACCCAACATTCAACCTAGTAAACCCTATTTTGAACGGCTAGGAATTATATTACTTGTCATGTTTTTGAATACCTTGAAAGCTTTTGTGAATATACTTATTTTCAAATTTAGAAACCCTAAGAAAATTCTATAGGGTATATTTAAGGTTTTAAAGGAATGTTTTCACCTAAAACCTAAGAATCCTTGTTAGTATCTTAAGTTGAACTAGATGGACATTATGAACATAAAATGAATAGTCTTAGAACCTGAACCCGAATAAGGTATGATAGTAAATTTGGGAGTTTTTAACTCAGTGTATTTATGAGTATATTTTATGCCATTTTACTTTATGTGGTAAAATGGATTTATTGAAAACTAAAACAGGTTAAGATATATGTATGTCTAAGGCACAATTGTGTATATATATTTAAACTTGGAAATTTTAAATATCGAATTTTTTATTGGGTTTTATTCCATATTATATATATATATATACTCAGAATTTAATTGACCCGATGATCCATATGTGTGTGTGTAAACGCAGGTTGAATTTGGTTTATGTTAAACCATAAATTTAATAAGACCTAAAATCAGTTAATGATACTCTAGTGTATCTTAATAAAGATACGGTTGGCTGAGTATATGTTTATATGGCTATGTATACATCGATTTATATGAAATGATATAGTAATAAGATTTATAATCAATTCGATGTGAAATATGTAAAACAGATGACTGAGTTTAAATAGTTGACTATGAAATATTGCTTTGTCAATATCATGAGATCTGTATATCTTATCATGAATAAACTCATATTAGTTTTTTTTATGGTGAATGAGAATTTAAGGACATCGAATAGGTTTATAGATTGATGGAATAATGTCTTACAAATATGGAATCAATAAAGCACAGTTGGCTGAGTTTGAATGGATAATAGTTTATATTTTATCCTACAAATCGTTAAATTCTGAGTATATTATTCGAAGCACTATAGTTTTTAAATTGTTTAGTTTCATGATGAATTATGATAAAATATAATAGTTTGAATGTATAATTTTTGTATACGTGATACTCTAAGATCATAGACGGTTAAAGTCTAGTTAAACTATACCGTATGCTTTTCAGATTTTTGATTGAATAGGATATTATTTATAAAATTGTGTATTTTAAATGTATGCATAAATATATGGTATAAATAGTAGGATTTATCGACGGTATATTAAATCTAGAACTGTTATACCATATATAGATGTATATAACCTATTCAATACCATGACCGTTACTTGCATAGCAATGATATATGGGTGTTTATGCTATGTGTAATTGGGTTATAGGAACTTTTAAACATTTGGTGTTGAAGTTTCATCCCTGTCATTTTAATGATATGTAGTTAAATGAGCTTATAAATGTACTATTGGTATGTTGTTATTAAGTTGTGATTTAATGTTATTAGATGGATGGAATAACAGTCATAGTTACATATGGTAAATTTGTAATTAGATACTTTAACATGTTTCTTACCCGGATGGTATGTTAATTATGTGGATTGTTTATGAATATGTTTATTATTTGGTAATAAATTAGATGATTACGATTCATTGCATTACATTTGATGGATTAAATATATGCATGTGATATTTTTGTACTTAGCATTTTTTATATCTGCTAATAAGGAATATTTCATTCAAATATATTGGTTTATATATTATTATATAATTAACCAAATCTCATATTTATGAACCTAAATAAATACCCTGATGAACTCCACTAGCTTAACTAACGCCATCAATGTAAGATAAGATGTAATCTGATTGAATGGTGTGTATGAAATTGATTAATCCTGGAGATCAATAACTATATAAAAACTTTGGCCAAAATAATGTTTATAGTTAAACATTATCATTTCATGTGTTTGATATAGTTACATGCTTGTACGATATCGTGTTAGAATGAGTTTTTTTATGGTATACATCATGCATTAATTATTTTACATTACACAAGTTCTAGTTTATCACTCTAGATTCATGTATCATCGTTATCTACCCATATGCGAAGGGAGTGTCATTCCTTTGTTGGGAGACAGTATGGAAGATCGATAGTTCATGATTGGTGTGAAAAAGCATTCGGATGATGCTCTCCCTCCCTGCAATAGTACTACACTTGAGATTATCGATGGATACTTGAGCATTGAGACTCATGCTTCGTAGAGATTTGTATCATTGTATTATTATTATTGAGACATTATTATTGTTGAAACTATACTATTTATTCATTTGTACATTTACAGCAGTGGTTATAATGTTGTATCAGTCATGGTCGGAATTGTAATATACTTCTATAAAATAAATGCAATCTTTATTGTTTATTCAATATTGTTCATGTTTTGATATATCATTATCATGTTGACCATTAGCTAAATGGATTAGCTATACACCTTGTGCGTTAACTAAAAATAATACATTTAGTTAAAAATCACTTAGTTTTCATCGTGGTGAAATCTATTAGATGAATATGTGTAACTAATTTATAAAAAAATTACCCTATTTTAGTAAAACCTAGTGGGGTTGTTAAAAAATATCACTTACAAAATAATTATGTTATATGCATAGATCAAACACAATAAGTTAAATTACTTATAAAAAGGAAACATTAGATTCATATCAGGGTTCTTGTAATATTTTATAGAATAAAACCTATACTATTTTCGTCAATATTATGTTGATAGTATATTCAGATTTGTCCAAACTCAAACATCATCAGATAAACGTTCTGACCCTTTACTAAACCTTGCCATAGTAGTTGAGGGTTCCTCAGTCTTAGTAAAGCTCACAAAACCAAATTCTCATGATCTACCACTATTTGTATCAAAGATTACTCTTGTTATCAAAATTTTAAATTTTAAAGCAATCAACATGACCAATAATACACCTTCAAAGATTTAGATTCCAATAAATTTGTTCCTGATGCATACCTTCAGTCACCTCACCAAAATTACTAAAAAGCTTATTTCAGGTATGGACCATCCATTCTTCAAGAAAGCCCTGCAAGGTTACTTAATAAATAAGCAAACATCTTTGACATAATCAGATGTGAGAAATAACTAAAATCTTAATAAATTGTAAGTATTGAAAATATCTTCTATAAAAATATTTGAAGATGACATGAAGCATACAACATTGAATATAAAAGGCAAGGATGCAGAGGCATTTGAGGCAATGTGCCTCATTGCATATTACATTAGAAGGATTCCCAATTTACCAGTAAAATCCATTTTTATATATTGATAAGCATTTGAGTCCATGAATTGGATAAAAGACGTCGAGTGCACCTACTCCTATAACTGTTCTTCTTGCAATCATGTCTATTGTGACATTTTATTCTTCTTTAGGCTTTGACTCCATCTTTAGCTCGTCAACATCTTGAACTTCCTTTATAAGCACCGCTTCTACTCACAATTGCACAATCGACACCTATCCTTTGTTAATTTACAAAACCTAGACTATATACTCATGTTAAAAGTGCATTAGACTTACAACCAATTTTTAATCGCTCAAATTCACCTCTTTAAAATTGATCTGAAAAAGCTACATTTTTTTAGTCAGAGTAGTGTAAAAGCCGAAAATTATATTTAATGATCAATTGGTACATCAATTAATAGTGCCCTTATATAAAATCGAAACCAATGGGCATCATAAAAACCTCACAAGAAACTGAGGGTCGATTCTTGCAAAATTCACAATAGTTTCCTATTAAATCATCCAAATCATTAAAATATCATAATTTTAAAAATGAAAAACAAACGTCAATAACTTATCGAAAACCAAAAAAAGTAATCAATGAAAATCATTCTCCATCAACCATTTATTCACTACAAAGTAAACAATTTTTTGAGTTCATCTGTTAATAGCCATGGAAGATTTCCCAAACATCTCACCCTCTATATCCAATTATGCATAAATAGAAGGCCATTTATTAGTAGTAGAGCACAATATGGTTAATTGCAAATGACATTAGCTCTACTACTTATTGCATGTGTTGTTTCTAACAGTGAGTGATTACATATAAATGTCTAGTTTACACATTTAAAATCCAAATTGGGTATTACTTGAAGTTTTTTTAGTGGTAGGCATTTTAAAATGCATTGTGCATGGTGAATCTATCCACACGAAAAAATTTACAATATACATCACATGATTTGTTGGTGTGTTGTTATTGCAAACACTTTCTATGATTTTTTGCCATTGTCAACAATCAATGCTTGCCCACAACTATATAGTGTAGACATTTATAATGTAAATTGTGTAATGTTTAATAGCTACGACGAGGACCTTACAACATGGGATACTTGCCTTCAATCACATGTGAACCAGTTACTAGCATGTCCATGCATTTACTCATCATAGTTGAACATATCAACTTAGACCATAAAATTCAACTGTAAATTAATGCCAAACTATTGATCATTATATATGTGTGGACATTAATAAAACTAGATTAATGGTGATTATTCATCACCATAACTAAAACACATGCGTAGACATTAATAAAAATAGATTAATGGGGATTGTTTGTCACCATAACTAAAATATTTATACTCAAACAAATTTACTTGATTACAAGTACATGTGTTGAAGTACATGCACAATGTAAAAGGCGACAAGGAAAAGAACATTCTTAGAGATTTTGGTAGAATTGGAACACCCAATAAAGGCTGTAGAGATCATATAGGGACTATATAAACCTAATCAAGGCTAAAAAAATAACCTAGTCATACTGCTCAAATTAGATCAAAATTTTGAGGAGACATTTCCAATAGTCTTGGCTTCAGGTTTCCATGTTCAAATCGTGGCCATAAATTTACAACAACGTAGTAAAAATATATATAGTTTTTATCCCTATACATTTCCTTACATATGTAATTACATTTAATTAAGCATTATCGTTATGTTTTTACATGGTGTATGATGCTTAATTATAAGTAAATTATTTATGATACTACAATATTATATTCTTTGTAATCAAGAGTGCAAGTGATAATTAACACTATTACATATATCTTAAATACATCTATTTGAAAACGTTAAGAGATATCAATCTTGAGATGCATAGCTTAGATTTGTAACACATGGCATTGATTAATGACTCCATTATCTTCTACACAAATTCATCACCAACTGGTGATATATGACTTAATCTAACATCCTCGTTGTGTAAGGGTAAACAAAATTGATTATGAAAAAAAAGATGCTCCAAACTCCATTGTATGTCCATGATCTTACAATTTTTCAATTGACTTCTCTCAGTAAAAAATAAAAAACCCCATATGTAGATCAAATCAATGTCAAATTAAAGTCAAAATTAAGTTATGGCGGTCAAACATATGTCTAATTTAAAAACAAACATTAATTTTTAAAATATCATGGACATTATAGTTTACCCTAAATTTTGATTAACTAAGACATCACTACTAAAACTATTAGCCGACTAGTTATTTTCCTATAACTTTTTGATCTATGTACAAATCAGTAAATAATTTTCATATAAGGGGACTCACGAAAAACTTGAATGCTTAAAGGTGTTTGTGTTCTTTATAAATTCGTTGCCTTATTAATTATTCACCAAAATATATAAGTTAAAAGACCATTACAATTTAACTAGTCATGAAAAATAGTTATAAGTATACTAAAAAATTGAATGAAAATAAAATATTTAAACAAACGAATACTCCAATATTTTATTGGGTATAAAATTACATGTCATATTTTAACAAGAATTGGGGCATAACTATTAACTTCTACAAAATAACAATCATAATAAATGCTTCAAAATGACATTATTTTTATTTTATCAGGCATTATAAAATTTTAATTCATGAAAAATTAACTTGAATAAAAGTTTTTTTATTGGATCTAGTTTATAGAGATAAATTATAGTCTACAAGATAACAGAAAAAATAATGAATTATCTAAGCTTTCTTTCAAACATTTACATGGCATGTCTAATGCATCTTCAATAAGAATTAGTTTTTATTTTAGAAATAATTAATACCATTAATGACATAATTGATACCTATATTTAGATTAAAATTATATCTAGGAGAGCCATCGAGAGCCATCTGGTACAACATCTTTAAAGGGAAAAATATTTGGATGATAAAGGGAAAAATATTTGGATGATAGAGCTCAAAAATATGCAAGCTTCATTCCAAAAATTGATTTTTTGTCAATCACATCATAATAAACTTAACAATGTTGATAATAACAAGTTATGTTGGAGAATTAATTTTATTTAAGCATTCTTAAGTCTTTAAGAGTGTGTTAAGTTACCCTTTATTTGGGATAATATTTTATCATATGTTTCATTCACACAGAAAATTTATATTTATGTAAATTATTAATTCACATAAATCTGGATTCTATGAGGTGTCACTCACATATTTATCCTCCGTAGGATTTTGAAAGTTATTTATGTGTAACTTTTATACCCTACATGTCATACACATCCTCTTCACTTGTAAGAGGATTAAGAACACTTGACATATATGATGAAGCTTGCACATGTAATTCCTTATTCCTCTTAGCTCTATTTATTGAGCTCTTCTCCTCCTCTCTTCTTACCTTTTGGTAGTTATTCAATCTCACTCTTGCTCTTGCACCTTTGTGATGCTCTTTTGGCTTAAAGTGATTATCTCTCTCTCTCTCAGCTTCTACATCTAATGTATTTAAAGATTCATTACTTCAAGGCTTCTAATAGATTGTGGGGTTTTTCTTTGCTTAACGATTTTCTCACTTGTCAACTCTCATCTCAATCTTGTGACTTGATTATTTCTTGAGGTAATACTATTTCATTATGCTTCGTTTATTCACTTTTAACATTATTTAATTTTGATCTTGGAATAAATCATAATATGGTATCAGAGCTCTACAGTTTTTAACGTTGATTCTTGATAAATTTACAGATTTGGAGTGGAAAATAAGATTTTTATTTTAATATTCTATTTTTTTCTCATTATTTGCTTATTTTTTCTCTATTTTGATTGAATTAAGAGTAACATTTATTTGTCTTCTAACATTTTTTTTTGGAAAGTTTATAAAATAATTTTTTTCATGTTTTTTTTTTAAAATTTTCCATTACACTTAGAATTCTAATTCAATTTTTTTTTGACATTTTTTAGTCATTTTTAACCTAAAACCCATATAAGAAAAATGCCATATCTTCTTATTGGCAACTTAAATTTATAAAAAAATTATAAAATTTATTAATTAGTTATATAATATCATGCTGTCTAAATTTTAAGAAAACTCAATTTGTATGTTTTGAGATATCATAATAAACGTACTCATAAGTTTTTTTTAAATGCGGTTAAAAATTTTGATTATTTTAATTTTTTTTACATTTTTCTCATTTTTTTTTAAAGTTATATATGGCTTTGGTAAGTGTTTTTTAATTCTTTTCAAATTCAAAAACAAAATTTTTGTTGACTTTCAAAATGAAGTTTTTTTTGTTAATTTAAAAAAAAATCAAAACCATGCATGTGAAGAAATGTTTTTTTTTCAAATGACTTTTTTTAGTACAATTGAATAAAATAAAAGTACTATTATTGCAAGAATTCAAATCTCTTTATTTTATTTTATTTTTAAATCCACTTATAAATTTATTTATTTTTTAAGTCATTAAATGATTTCTAATTATTTTTAAGAAAAAAAATGGTGTTTTGGTGTGAACTTACATTTACAAGTTAACTTAAAAGTTTAATCTTAATTTTAAGCATTATTAGCTTTTTAGAAGCCCAAAACTTGTATTCTCAAGTGAAATGGCCTTCAAATTGGCTACTTTTTTAGTTTTTAAAAAGTTTTCACATCAATTTGATTTAAATATTATGAGATATCTACTTTTAAAAATCAAATAACATATCAAAACAACATTTTTAATGTCTTATAACACTCTTTTAATGATAAATTTGTTAGGTTTTGGAGCTAAAAGCTTCACTCGGATGCAAACATGGAGGTTGTTGAGTGTCACAGTCACCGGCGTCAGTCAAGCCAACCGACGTCGGTCAGGTGTAGACAAAACGCTGCCGACATCAGTCAAGTATCGGTCGACGTCGGTCATTTCCAGGCAGACAGGGACCGACGTCGATCGCCTGTGCAATTTCAGAACTGCTAGTTTACGAACAGTTTGTTAACGAACCAGTTGTTTGCATGTTAAAAGGCTAATTTTAGTCTTGAGCTGTGGATCTAATTATTGTAATTGGATGTCTAATTATTGTTTACATGAGATCTATTTAAGAGACTCATGGGTTGTATTGTAAAGTGTGAGGGATCAAAGCAGGGATTCCCAGGGTGCTAGATAGAGAGAGCAAGGTTAGCTCCTCATAGTGCCACAGTGCCAAGTGTGTATGATCAGGTAGATCTGTGGGAGAGCAAGATCTGGTAGAAGATCCACAGGGGTGCTGGTGTCGGTTCTGTAGAATCGGTGTGTATGATCTAGGTTGGCAGGTGTGCAAGGCCTAGTTGATCTGCGGTATAGCAAGATCAGGTGAGATCTACATGTGTAAGTAAGATCAGTTTGATTTTCAGGTTGTTGCAAGTTCATGGGAGATCTACTTGGAGTACGTTGAGTACTTAGAGTATGTGTGTATACTCAGACTTGGAGTACGTGGAGTACTTGGTGGACTGGCAGTATTGTTACTGATTGGTGGACTGACAGTATTGTTACTGACTGGTGGAGGTGAACAACAACTCTGTATTTGAGTTGATTGTTGTGACCGTAATTGAGAGAGTGGGCTCTTGAAGAGATTTACTATTTACGCCCTAGAGGTGTGGGAGCCCTAGAAGAGTGTAGAAGAAGATTGTGGCATCTTCTGTGTTGTATTTCTTTCTGGAAGAGTATTAATACAATTGGGTATTGTCTCTCATATTCTGTGTTATTTTTGAATTTCTATGTTACTTGTTACTTCTGGTTAAATTCTACATTTAGTTGCTTATATAAAGGTAATCAATTGTGCTCTTTATGAGCTGGAGATCCTGACAATTGGTATCAGAGCTAAGGTTGCAGGGAGTAGCTTTGTGTTTGATTACAGGTCACTCTCAAGGGTTTTTGATTGAGTGGGAGTAAAGTAATGGCAAAAGAAAGTACACTAAGAATGGAGGAATTCAAAGGCACGAATGGTCAATTACGGTGTTATGAAAAGAAAGAGCAGGTAAAGAAAGATTGCTGGTTGATAACGGATCAGCATAAAGAGAATGAAAAAGCATGTGTTGTAGGTATTGTTGCATGGATTGCTCTTGTATGTTCCTTGAATAAAGTAGAACCTTGGTTTATAGATTATGTTGTCTCTTTCCATGCAACCCCAAATAGAGTATTTGTCCATGTTAAGGTCCATGGAGACTTTGGAAAGATTTATTTAGGGGTTGGTGAGCCTTGTCAAAGTATTGGCAATGGGGAAGTGTGACTGAAATTACAGATGGCCAACACACGGGTGTTGAAGGAGGTTATGCAGGTCTTAGGCTTGGAGATGCGACTAATTTCTTTAGAAAAGTTGGGTGATGAGAGATGCACATGAACTCTCACAACAGATGCACTTGAATCAACTGGTGGTAAGAAAGTAGGTACTCTTTATCTACCTACTTGTATTACTGATTCTTCTTTTGTTGTGAAGATGTGGCTTTGTAGGCTTGGTCACATGAGCAAGAAGGAGATGCATGTTCTTAAGAGGAAGTTAGATGTGTTTGACAAACTTAAGAACTGAAAAGCCTTGGTGTTCATGGAGGAGATGATGGACAGAGATCAGTCATAGGGGCTGGATACTTTTGAGCAGGGCAGTTTGGATAGGGTTTTGATTCAAAGTAAGCTCATGGCTAAAAAGTCATCACTCAAAGGAAAACACAGGTACTGACATCGGTCAAGGGGAACCGACGTCGAACAGGCAGGCACCAATGTCGGTCATGTGCAGACCAGAGAAGTCAGTGGTGTTGGGCAGATAGATGCTGACGTTGGTCAAAGAACCGATGTCGGCAGTTAGGTCAGTCGCATGGAACTGACGTCGGTCGGATGCAGACTGGGTGGTGACCGACATCGATCACTGGAATGGATTTTGGGTAGATAATACGCTGTCAAGGAGTCTCAAACGCCCATATGGAGGATTGAAAGGGTAAGTAAGCCTCAAATTCGTTATTCCCCTTCTTTATACTTGTTGCTCATTGCAGAGCAGGTGGGATCCAGGAAATAATGGGAGCATGGCATGAATTCTTTGGAGAAGAACCAAATAGGAGATTTGGTAGAGTTGCCAGCTTGTATGAAAGCATTGAGAGATGAATGGATTCCTTGGTTAAAGAAGAGAGGGAATGGACACGTGAGATGGAAAGCCAGGTCATATGGTCTTGAGGAAGCTGCAAGACAGTGGTACAGGTTTGACAGGTGTATGACAAAGCATGGTTTTAGTCAATGTCATTGTAACCATTGTGTTTACTTTACCAAGTTGGATGATGATTGCAACATTATCCTGTTACTTTATGTGGTGTATATGCTAGTTGCAGGGTCACACATACAGGGAGTTGTTGAGCTAAAGGTAAGGTTAGTTCAGTGGTGTGCCATGAAGGATTTGGGAGCAGCAAAATTCTTTGGCATGAGTAATCCTAGAGACAGAGAAGATCACAAGTTGATGTTGTCACAGGATGATTGTGTGAAGGTAGTGCAGGATGCAGAACTGAGCAGCACACCTATGGATGGATAGTTCTCAGAACAGGGTCCCCAATCACATGATGAGGTTGAGTACATGTGTACTCCCTGATATTGCCCCAGTAGTGGGAGTTGTCAGTAGGTTTGTGGTCAATCCGAGAAGGAAGCACTGGAAAGCAGTTCAATGGGTTCTCAGGGATCTAAGAGGGACCAACAGCAGGGATTCATGCTATGTAGGGTCAGGCACTTCGGATATGGTAGGTTACTTGGATGACAGGAGTTGCACCACAGGATGTGTGGTGGTTAGTCTTCATGATTGAGCTTGAAGAGGGATACAAGCCAGGAAACAAATTAGATGATGTACAAGTATAGGTACAGGTGCAACTGTTTATCACCAAGTGGGAGATTGTTAGGTTGTGGAGCTAAAAGCTTCGCCTGGATGCAAACATGGAGGTTGATGAGTGTCACAATCACTGGCGTCGGTCAGGCCAACTGACATCGGTCAGGTGTAGACAGGACGCTGCTGACATCGATCAGGTATCGGCCAATGTCGATCATTTCTAGGCAGATAGGGACCGACGTCAGTCGCCTGTGCGGTTCCAAAACTGCTAGTTTATGAACAATTTGTTAACGAACCAGTTGTTTGCATGTTAAAAGGCTAATTTTAGTCTTGAGCTGCAAATCTAATTATTGTAATTGGATGTCTAATTATTGTTTGTATGAGATCTATTTAAGAGACTCATGGGCTATATTGTAAAGTGTGAGGGATCAAAGCAGGGATTCCCAGGGTGCTAGATAGAGAGAGCAAGTTAGCTCCTCATAGTGCCAAGTGTGTATGATCAGGTAGATCTGTGGGAGAGCAAGATCTGGTAGAAGATCCACATGGTTGTTGGTGTCGGTTCTATAGAATCGGTGTGTATGATCTAGGTCGATAGGTGTGCAAGGCCAGGTTGATCTACGGTATAGCAAGATCAGGTGAGATCTACATGTGTAAGTAAGATCAGTTTGATTTGCAGGTTGTTGCAAGTTCATGGGAGATCTACTTAGAGTACGTTGAGTACTTGGAGTATGTGTGTATACTCGGACTTGGAGTATGTGGAGTACTTGGTGGACTGGCAGTATTGTTACTGACTGGTGGACTGGCAGTATTGTTACTGGCTGGTGGAGGTGAACAACAACTCTGTGTTTGAGTTGATTATTGTGACCGTAATTGAGAGAGTGAGCTCTTGAAGAGATTTATTGTTTACGTCCTAGAGGTGTGGGAGCCCTAGAGGAGTGTAGAAGAAGATTGTGGCATCTTCTTTGTTGTATTTCCTTCTGGAAGAGTATTAATACAATTGGGTATTGTCTCTCATATTATGTGTTATTTCTGAATTTCTATGTTACTTGTTACTTCTGGTTAAATTCCGCATTTAGTTGCTTATACAAAGGTAATCAATTATGCTCTTTATGAGCTGGGGATCCTGACAAAATTGATGTCTATGTAAAACTCTTTTGACACTTTTAATGTTAAATTTACATCTTTTATACATAGTAATCATTCTAATGTTGATGAAACTATTTGTGCTCCTAAACAACATAATACTTATTTAAACACTTCTTTTCTCAACCCCAATTTACAAATCATACACAGTATGAGCTATTTGGGTGGTGTGTTTGATAAGTGTGAAGATGGTATTCTTGAACCTATTTTACCTATTTATGATGCAAATTGTAAAGGTTTTAGCTGTAATATTTCTAATAAAACATTAGAATTGTATTGTCCTCCGCATCAAATGACTTATAATGCAATTTATTTTGATTATAATGTTTCTAATGTTCATGCTATGATTAAAAATATTAAACTTTGTATAAAACATGGGAATCATATATCTAAATATTAGAAATTACATCCATGCAATTCTTATGATAAATTCATGCACAACACTTTACATTATTAGAAAATGATTAAATCTCCTACCTCTAAAAGTAAATTTTTTTGGAATCCTAAATAAAATGATGGATCTTCTAAAGACTTTAATTTATCTTCTTACAATCATTCTTATATGTTAGGGTGTGGAGCTAAAAGCCTCAACTGTTTATAGACACAAAGAAGAGGATGCTGAAGAACCAGAGGAACTGGCGTCGGCAGCATGACCGACGTCGGTCACAGACAGTGGAGAAGGAAACCGGCAACGACAGAGAGTCGGTCGACGTCGGCAGCACCAGTCAAGCAGGGACCGGCGCCGATCGCCTGTGTGTTCCAGAACTGTTCGTTGCACGAACAGTTAGTTAGTTGAACTGAGTGTTTGCATGTTAAGGGGCTAATTTAAGTCGCGAGCTGCGTGTCTAATTTTAGTAGTTAGATTTCTATTTTTGTAACCATGGGATTCTATTTAAAGACCCATGAGGCATGTATTTTAATTATCAAATTGATCAAGTAAAAGCATTGAAGCAAGCAAGGTCAAGGAGATCTACAGGTGTAAGGTCAAGGAGATCAGCTGAAGCATTCAAGGAGGGATAGCAACTCAGGTTGTAGAGTTGGTTTTGTGTTGAGCAAGAGAGAGAGGGAAGAAGGTCTTGAGGTGTGGCGAGCCTTTGAGGTGGAAGAAGAAGTGGCATCTTCCTTATTGTATTTTCTTCTAGTAATATCTAATACAAGAGTGTGTATTGTCTCTCAAATTCTTTGTTGTCTCATGTTTGTAGTTACTTAATCATTTTGGTATAATTCTGTGTTTAATTGCTCATAAATAAGTAATCAATTGTGCTTCCGTTGGATAAAGGGTCACCTAACAGTTGGTATCAGAGCTACGGTTTGTACGAAGCAGGTTATTTTTTATTACAGGTCATTCACAGGGTTTTCTGATTTAGTGGGAGTTTAGCAATGGCAGAAGAAAGTAAGCTACGAATGGAGAAGTTTAACGGCAAGAATTATCATCACTGGAGGATGTAGATTGAGGATTATCTGTATCAGAAGGATCTGTACTTACCGTTGGGTGGGGTTGCATGCAAGCCCACAAATATGAGGGATGAAGAATGGAACGTTCTTGATCGGAAGGCTCTCGATTCCATAAGGTTGAGCCTTGCATCATCTGTGATTTTCAGCTTATCACAGTGCAAGACAACGGAAGAGTTGGTAAAGTCCTTAGCAAATTTATATGAAAATCCCTCGGCTTCTAATAAGGTATATCTTATGAAGCAGCTATTTACTTTGCAAATGCAGGAAGGTGGATCGGTACATACTCATCTCAGTGATTTCCATGGTTGGGTAAACCAATTAGCTTCAGTCAATATTGTTTTTGATGATGAGGTAAAGGCTCTCTTGATTTTATGTTCTTTGCCTGAAAGTTGGGACAGTTTGGTTATGGTAGTAAGTAATTCTGCATCTGCTTCTAAAATCTTAAAAGTTGATGATGTTGTGAGTGTGATCTTGAATGAGGAAATACGCAGGAGAAACACAGGTGAATCATCAGGGAATGCTCTAAGTGCGGAAAGTAGGGGAAGGCAAAGGGAGAAGATTGAGCAAGGGAAATCAAGGTCGGGAAGGAGATCCGAGTCCAAAGGTATTACCTGCTAGTTTTGTGGAAAGAAAGGACATATAAAGGAGTGTTGGTTGCGAGATAAAGAGAATCAACCTGAAGGTAAAGAAGAAGCAAAAGATGCTAATATCATGGTACAGAATGCTCTCATACTTTCTTTGGATAGTCAGGTAGGATCATGGATTTTAGATTCTGGTTCATCTTTTCATGCATCCCCAAACAGAGATTTGTTTCATGAGTATGAACAGGGAGACTTTGGAGTGCTTTATTTAGGGGATGGTACGCCTTGTCAGATAGTTGGCAAAGGGAAAGTGCAGCTGAGATTGCAGATTGACAACACATGGGTGTTGAAAAAGGTCATGCATGTTCCAATTTTGAAGCAGAGTTTGATTTCTATAGGAAGGTTGGGTGATGAGGGATGCACAATAACCCTCACAGTGGACTCTTGGAAGGTTACCAAGGGAGCACTTGTTTTAGTAAGAGGTAAGAAAGTAGGTACTCTTTATCTATCTACTTGTATTACTGATTCTACTTCTGGTGTAGATTCGAAGATGTGGTCTAATAGGCTGGGTCACATGAATAAAAAGGGAATGGAAGTTCTTGATTCAAAAGGTATGTGTTCAAATTCAAAAAGCATAGATAGAGTTCATTGCAGGAAAAGGAAATTTGATGCTTTTGACAAGAACAGGGAAGTCTTGGTGTTTTTGGAGGAGATGAAGGCCAAAGAATAGTTACAGGCACTGAATAAATCTGAGCAGGGAAGTATGGATAGAGATCTGATCCAAGATGAGCTTGCGGATGAAGAATTCATCACTCACAAGAACACACAGGCACCGATGTCGGTCACTTAGAACCGACGTCGGTCATCCAGACACCGACATCGGTCATGTGCAGACCAGCAGGGTCGGTAGGTCAGGAAGGAGAAGTCTGACGTCGGTCATCAGGACCGACGTCGGCAGGAGGGACACCGGCGTCGACCAGGGGTAACGACATCGGCAATCAGGGTTAGTGTAGGGAACCGACATCGGTCGGGAGCAGACTGGGAGATGGCCGAGATCGGTCACTGGAACGGATGATGGGTGGACAGTTAGTTGTCAAAGAGTCTCAAACACCCATATAGAGGTCATAAAAGGTATGTGAACCTCATATTCATTGTTCACCTTCTTTATATTGCTTACTGATAGTCAAGAACTAGGAAGACAGAGGAAGCAATGCAGGTAGAATCTAGAAACAGTGGGAGCTTGACATGGATGAGGAGTGTGAGTCCTTGGAGTAGAGCCAAATAGGTACTTGTTGGTAGAGTTGTCAGCTGGATAGAGGGATGGATTCCTGTTTTAGAGAAGAGAGTGGATGGACATCTGAGACAGAAGGCTATGGCATATGGTCTTGAGTTAGCTGCAGGACAATGGAGGTTTGACCATTGTATTTTTATCTTTACCAAGTTGGATAATATTAGCTAGATTATCCTGTTACTGTATTGTGTTACTTTTTGTAGGGTTTCATATACAGGGAGTTTTCTGAGCTAAGGGTAGAGTTGGTTCAGAAGTATGTCATGTAGAATTTGGGAGCAGCAAAATTCTTGTGGCATAAGTGACAGGTATAGCGTCACAGATTTGCGTGGTGGTTGGTCTTCAAGGGTGACTTTGAAGAGGGATACAGAGCCAAAGGAAC
Source organism: Torreya grandis (assembly GCA_037957365.1). Taxonomy (NCBI): domain Eukaryota; kingdom Viridiplantae; phylum Streptophyta; class Pinopsida; order Cupressales; family Taxaceae; genus Torreya; species Torreya grandis. The sequence goes on from JARHVA010001484.1 coordinate 2,218,838, forward strand.
AAAATAGATGGTGTACAGGTACAGGTATAGTAGCATTTGTTTATCTCTAAGTGGGAGATTGTTAGGGTGTGGAGCTAAAAGCTTCAACTGTTTGCAGACACAAAGAAGAGGATGCTGAAGAACCAGAGAAATCGGCGTCGGCAGCATGACCGACGTCGGTCACAGACAGTGGAGAAGGAAACTGGCGATGGCAGAGAGTCGACCTACGTCGGCAGCACCAGTCCAGCAGGGACCGGCGTCGGTCGCCTGTGTGTTCCAGAACTGTTCGTTGCACGAACAGTTAGTTAGTTAAACTGAGTGTTTGCATGTTAAGGGGCTAATTTAAGTCGCGAGCTGCGTGTCTAATTTTAGTAGTTAGATTTCTATTTTTGTAACCATGGGATTCTATTTAAAGACCCATGAGGCATGTATTGTAATTATCAAATTGATCAAGTAAAAGCGTTGAAGCAAGCAAGGTCAAGGAGATCTACAGGTGTAAGGTCAAGGAGATCAGCTGAAGCATTCAAGGAGGGATAGCAACTCAGGTTGTAGAGTTGGTTTTGTGTTGAGCAAGAGAGAGAGGGAAGAAGGCCTTGAGGTGTGGCGAGCCTTTGAGGTGGAGGAAGAAGTGGCATCTTCCTTATTGTATTTTCTTCTAGTAATATCTAATACAAGAGTGTGTATTGTCTCTCAAATTCTTTGTTGTCTCATGTTTCTAGTTACTTAATCATTCTGGTATAATTCCGTGTTTAATTGCTCATAAATAAGTAATCAATTGTGCTTTCGTTGGATAAGGGGTCACCTAACATTATAATGCTTCACACATAATATTTTTTGCAAGTGACTCATCTTCTGTCTCTATTTTGATTAACCTAATCTCTTTTATGCATTCCTTATTTTTTATTGCATAAGATAAATGCTTTGATTTTGTTGACTACCTTTTTTTGTGCAAGTATTCATACTTTATGATGTCAGTTGTCTTTGTTCATATTTTATTATTTATATATCTACTTTTATTATATTATGTATATAGGTAGATGAAGGATAATGGGGGACAAAAGAGGGAGCTTAAAGTGACATTTTTTTTCGTAAAATAATAATAATTGAACTTGGAGAAAATGTTAGAAACACTTCGAAAAAGAATTTGACAATGACATAAGAACATGAATTATGACCTTTTGAATGTAGTTTTTAAATATATAATTTTATTTAATATCCAGAGGATAAAAGTGTACAAAATAAATACATTCATAAAAATAGGTTTATCATTTTTTATGAAAAGATAAGAAGATTACATATGTACGAACACACTTTTTTTAACTAAACAAATGAATATAGTCCATAATGAGGTATGTTATATAAAAATTAAGTAATAATTACAAATAATAGTTTAACATTTAAAAAATATATATTTAAAAATTATGTTTTCTCCTCTACAAATTCATATATATATATATATATATATATATATATATATATATATATATATATATATATTAAATAATAAAATATGAGTAATCAGATGGGTCATGGAAGACGAAAAAGATACATAATTTTTCACAAAATCAAATGGGTTGATTCATGATAGGATTTAGAGTAGGTTCACCCCCATGCCTAAAATTGAACCAAATTTAAAGGGAAAAGGTCAAAATAAAGTTTTGTAAAAACTAAAAAGGGTGTACACCTCATAAACTCTTTGAAAACCTACTCCTCAAAATAAAGGGTGTGTGTGTTTTTCAAAAGCACACACACCCTTTGTGATTCACAGAGTTGTCTTCATTCCCATGAAATTTTCTTATTTGTTTTGATTTTTATGAACTTCAAAGTGGTTTTTATTATTATAACTAAGTAAATTTTATATTTACTTTATCTCAATGACTATAAATTCTTCAAATTTTATTCTACAATTGACTTATTTTAGCAAAGATAAACAACAGAGTCGGGACATCATCTTAAAAGGTCAATTAAAGAGATAATAAATGAGGTCATTGAAGAGAAGAGAGAGAGAAAAAAAATACAAGTAAATAGGAGAGCATCTGTAAGAGCTTCTAAGCAAGGTGAAGGTACTTCATTCAAACCAGGTAATATTTTAAACAAAAATAACGTGCCCAATTCTATGGAATTTAATTTAGATATGTCTTGAAATGAGATAACTTGATCAATCCTTGTTGAATGATTAAATTTGAAATGTAGAGCATGTAAATAATAAATTTATAATAAATGATGAAACATATAGAGAAATAAAATATAATGAAACATTCATTCGTAATGAAGTTTTTAAGCATGACTATAATCAACATCAAGTAATGACCCCAAATCACGTCTCCCTTAATGAAGAATAATTCACTTCACCTGTAGGGTCTAATGTACCTAGCCAACCATGTAATATCCCTTGTATGGTTAAAATGGTAACATCACATAATTTAATATAAGATATAGCTCCTACACCCACACCTCCAAAGATAATGCGATGAACACTAATGTATTTGGTTAAAATAGATGAGAAAATAATTAAAGATATAGAAAGTAAAATGTCAAAAAAATAGTTCAACATCATGTTCAATGTGTATAGGACTGTGTATGTCAGAAAAAACCACACAAAACAATGTCAACTATTTGTTCAATTAATGAAAATACAAAAAATATGCCCTATGATGCATAATTTAGACTTAATAATAAACAATGTTGATGGAATATATAATGCAATTGTAAAGAATCTATTTAATGCATTTAAGGCAATAGGCAATAAAAGTCAAAAAATAGATAGTAATGTGGTAATATCAGTAAAATAGAATTTGTAGTAAGCAAACATCTAAAGATTAAATTCTTAGTGAAATAAGTAAATCCTTGAATTTGAATAGAGAAACTCTGATAAATGCCATAAAAAGAATAACAAAGCTTTGATGACCCTTTACTCATAGATTGTTAGGTGTTTAGTGGATGATTCTCACTAAAATATAATGTATTAGTTTAAGGAACAAGACATTTGATTGAAATTTTTGGTATGAGAACACAAGGGTCTCATCTAATATAAAAGATGTTAAAAGAAGAAAAAGTTGAAAAAACCACGAGTCACATGTAAAACATTTCTTGGACATGACCCAAACAAAATTTTATAAAAATGTTATTGAAAAATTTATTAGTGAATTATTAATTAGCCAAAGGTCATTTGAGATGTGCAAGCCTTTCTATATTAAAATCAACCAAGCTCGCACCACATGTCTTTATAAGATACATGTTGAAATTGCTATGCATTTTGATATTTTTTATCATAGACATTATACTTTACACAATGATGAGATTATGCAAGAATGTATGGTGGATTCTACACCTAAAACATCAAAAGAATTAATCCAAAGTCTTTTATGTCAAAGACCCAAGGGATGATCTTTTTTGCCAAACAATTTTTAGATTTAACATGTAATATTTGTGATGGTTTGTCAAATTTGATCAGTTGTATACATGAACAAAATTTACATGAATTTGGAAAGCAATTAGTTGGTTATAACAAGTACAAATCTATAAATATGTGTTAAAAATGGAAAAGAATCATCAAGATGTGAGTTGGTTATGATCAAATTTTTTGTATCTAATTTCATGTTTGAATTAAAGAATAATATTATCTACCAATATGCAAGACACACACAAAAATCAAAATGGTTAGATAATTAATTTAAGCTATTCAATGATAACTTAATAGTTAGCACCATTGTTTCAGTTGTGGACTTTGTTGAGAACTACACATTACAATCACAAAATAAGGTTCAATCCCAGTACCATGATTTAATTAAAGTTAGAATTTTCATGCATATTACATTCAGACATGCATTTGATAAGACATACAACAATAGAAATATTTTGAAGGAGTAACACTTTTATATGAGTGATGACAAACCATATTCTCTAGAGTTTGTTTAAGGTTGTTTTGAGATATTTTATAGGAATATGAATACAAGAGAAATTATGTTTGATACACACTAAATTTGATCAGACAATTGTGCAAAACTATTTATAAACTATTGAATGTTTTATTGGTTTAATTAAAATACATAAGAAGAATAGAGTTCAAAATTTTTGGAGCTTCTTTGAGGTTGGGCATGGCAAAGGGGAACATGATGGTGCAGATGCATGTGTAAAAAGAGTAGGAAAAACACAAGGATGGTGTTAATTTGATCGATGTTGCAAGTATTGTGACTTGGTTTAATATATTTTTTGGTCATGGATTAGATAAATATTCTCATGTGCGAAGATTTTTTTGGTTAATAGAGAAAAAAGACAAGACAATTTATGAATATTACAGTACAATACCTAGATCGAGTGTTTTCCAATCCATTCAAAGCTCAAATTATAGTTCATGGACTATTTATATTAGGAATATATCATGTTTTTGTCAAGATGTATGAAATTTAATTGGCATGAATGCGAGTCAAAAGAATACATTGACAAATGGTATTATAGACCCATAACACCTGCAGAGAGTAGCTATTCACACCAACAATTAACAGATCATGAAATGGCATCATTGATTGACTTTGACCACATTTTAGATCTTTTGTAATTAGATATAATTTATTTATAATTTAAATGTAGCCTTAGTTCTATTAGTGATATCTTTATTTTTTCCTATATGTACTTATAAATTGATTATACTTTAAATATAGTGCATATTTTTGTAGTCATTTCACTTGAGTATAATGATGAGAGAATACACTGCTACTTGTCTTGTTGTGTAGAGGCAAAAAAAATTAACCACAAATGTCATGGATGGAGAATACGTAGTTTATCTCATTAGATATTTGGATCAAATCTATGTTTTGAAGTATTTTAGGTAGTTCATTTTTCATCGGGAACGTGCTCGATAAGTCAAGTGATTAGTATTGGCCTCGTCTTCCCAGGTTTCCCTTTTTATTTTTGGCTAAGTCTCAGCTCTTTTCACTAGTACCACATGACACTCATGCACTCATTCTTTGTAAAAGAGATCTTGGCTTCCCTAGGAGTAATGCCACCTCACCATGTGGCATCACAACACTCCTTGAGAGTGAAGAGTTCTTTTATCAGAACTTTAAGGTGTGTTATGGGCTAATGACATAATAGGCAGGGCCCACTATGTAGGTATAAGGAAAAGGGAGTGAACCTTTCATGTGGCATCACAACGCTTATCTAAGAAAAAGTTTTTTCTATTAGAACTTTGAGTCGCGTCATTGGCCAAGGGAAGTGGGCCCCATTTTCAACAAAAATTCCAGAAGTAATTCTGAGGGAGACATGCATCACCATAGTGTTTCTTATAAACATCATGGGAATCATGAGGCATCAAAGTTGTAACATATGCAGGATTTAATAATCATCTTCATTCATGCGCTGAAGCTCTTCCTTTTAGTTGCAACAACCTCATCATGAGTATGGGTTTCAGGTTCTAGGTATCATTTCCTCGTGACAAATTCAAAGAAGAAACTGGTCGAGGTCAAAGAGTTTTTGCAAGGCCTAAAGTAACTTTTGGGAAATCTGTAGGCCCCCAACCATCACCCCCAACATATCAAAAGTAGAGTGAAATAACACTAAACAAAATAAAGGACCCTGAAGTCTGACCTTAAGGGTAATTTAATGTGGTGGAGTAGCTGAAAAAGGCCCCAACAAATGTTTTTCTCTAGGATGTATTGTCCATCCTTGAGTAGAAGTCTCTACTGAGAGAGGCATTAGAAGACCAAGAAAAACTTGTGCTGGCTAACCTGGCTATAGAGCCAGTCCAAACTAAAGGAAAAGAAGCCAACAACAATGTGCAACTCCATGCACCATCCACATTCATCAACTCCAAAATAGGGGTAAGTAAAATAAAACCTACCCCATTTTATTTAACTCTCATTTTGAGGGACAAGTTATTGCACAATTCTATGATTGATTCTGGCACCAACACCACAGTAATGCAAAAATATATTGTAGATGCACTATAAATTCAATATGACCCTTTAGATAAAGGGGTAATACATTTAGATAGGAAGAAAGTCTAGACCATAGGTGTTATCAAGGATCTTCCCCTAACTTTATATTCTTGTCCTAGTATTACAGTCTCTCAAGAAGTTGTGGTAATAGATGTTCCACCAGTCTTTGGGTTATGTTTATCCAGAGATTTCACAACCAAGATAGGTGGGTACCTATCTTTGAATTGGTCTCACTTAATCCTAAGGACCAAATAAAACTCAAAATTGAAGGTGTTGTCCGATTCGTTGCATCCAAAACACATATTTGATGATGCTATGATGAATTTAAAATCCATACACACTTCTTTTTCCAAGAAAGAGATAGATTGTGTAGAAATGCTCAAGGAAGAAAGAGTGACAAATAACAGGAGCCCAGAGGAGGAAGTCCTCATTAATGAATTCATCAAGAATGATCTATTTTACAAACTTTGATGCCACTGGCCTTAGGACTTATGTAATCCATGATGAAGATCAAGCCATCCCTGAAGTCATGAAGAAAAGGGAGAATCAGAGCAAGGAACCTAAAAATGAGTCCAATTTTTAGACTTTGCATTTTAATGGTGCAAAATGCAAAATTGTCTCCAAAGCTACTATTTGATTGGTGTCTTCATCTAGAAAAGAGACCCTTAGGTCCTTTCACTTCTAGTTTGTCTGCACAAATAATGAAGCTGAGTATGAAACCCTAGTACATGGACTCAGCCTTGTCAAACACATGGGTGTGAAGCAGTTAAAGGTGTTTGAAGACTCCAAACTAGTGGTAAAATAAGTAAGAAGAGTGACAACGATAAATAATGTCTGCATGAAGTCTTACTACCATCAAATATGGGATTTGATTAAGGAATTTGAATCATTTAATATTTAAATCATTTCCAAATCTATGAACACTGAGGTGGATAAAATGGCAGTAATTAGCTCCCAATTTGATTCAATAATCGATTTGTTGACCAGTGAATAAGTAGTGTGAGTGATTATAAGACCCACTATCCCAAATAATGATAAAAAATGATAGGTATTTAAGAGTGATGCCCAAATTACCATTTTTCTCTAGTAATCATGCGAGTTTGTAGAGTAGTTGCAGTAAAATATTGAAGAAGCCTACGGAGATCAAATCATACAACTAAAGTCTAATAAACTCCCAAAGATATTGATCACTCTAGAGAATATTTTTGATTTTGATGATGCGAGGAATGACAAAAGGAAGTTTTTCATAAAAAAGAGTGACTAATCTAAGCTTGATGTAGGAGATGGAAGAAAATTGAAGGTAGGGAAAGAAGTCTCCCAAAAAGATAATGATTGATTGGTATCCTTATGCAACAATTATGAAGGGGTTATGGCCTGGACCTATGATGACCTAAAGGAGAGTGACCATGAGGTGATCAAATACACCATAGATCTAATCGAACCATCCATTCCAGTCCACCAAAAACAAAGGCCGATAAACCCAAAAAATGAGTCTCTCATAGCTCAAAAACTGAGGAGATTTATTGAATTAAAGATTATGTACCCAGTCAAGCATTTGACTTGGGTATCTAACATGGTTCCAATAATAAAAAAGAATGGAGAAATTAAGTTATGCTTAAACTTTAGAGACTTGAACAAAGTATCTCTAAAAGATCATTACCCCCTTCCTTCAATGGAATAGATCCTCCAAATAGTAGCAAGTGCATAAATGTTCTCCTTGTTGGATGGGTTCTTAGGTTATAACCAGGTATGGGTAATGAGGAAGATCAACATAAAACCACCATCATTACAAAGTAGGGAACCTTTTCATATGATAAAATGCCTTTCAACCTCTTTAATGCAAGAGCTACTTTCCAATAGGTCATAGATATAGCTTTTCAAGGCCTAATTAACAAAATCATTCTCATTTATATAGATGATCTTATAGTGTTCTTCAAGAAAAAAGATCATTTTGATCATTTGGAGAATATTTTTCAAAAATGTCAAGAGTTTAGGGTATCCCTCAACCCTAAAAGTGTGTATTTGACATCCTACAAGGCAAGTTACTAGGATACGTGATATCTAAAGAAGGCATCTCTATTGATCTAGATGGAGTGAAGTCCATTAGAGACTTAACCTTACCTGTTAACAAGAAGGGAATCTAGTATTTTTTAGGGAAGATCAACTTCAATAGCCGATTCATATCTGACTTCGTGGGGATGGTAAGGCCAATAACATTGATGTTGAAGAAAGACCAAGCTTTCAAATGGATCGTTGAAGGGAGAATAACATTTGATAAAATGAAGGACGCAATATCCACTACTCCCATGCTATTCAATCTTGACTTCTCTAAAGATTTTGCATTGTATGCTAATGGGAGTGAACATATCTTGACAACTATGTTTACTCATAAATAAGATGAGGAGAAAGACAAGCATCCTATTATATTATATTCAAGAACCCTATGTGGATATGAGATTAAATATAATTTTGTGGAGAAATAGGCATTTGCCATCATCAAAGGTCTCAAAAAATTTAGACACCTAGTGGTGGGAAGCAAGATAATGATATATGTGGTGCATTCTAGCATCAAAGAGTACATCATGGAGGGAAAAATCAATTAGAAGAGATCCAATTGGATCACTAAGATCCTAAAATATGATGTTGAATTTAAACTAACCAAGGTAATCTAAGGGAGAAGACTATTGACGTTGTGGATTTCACCCTTGACAGGAAGTTGAGCTCCTATCTTCCACACAACACAATGGAAACTCCTCTCTTGCCTGTGGGTCTGGCAAAATTGAGGGGAGAGTCTCTAAATAAGGGCTAGCTCCCTTTGATGCATCTCTAATTTATTCCAGTACATTTTCTAATATATATATATATATATATATATATAATGGAGGGGGTTGAAAAGAGAGAAAGATACTGAAACAAAACCTAAACTAAGAGGGTGATGCACCAAACAAATTTGATCTACTCATACTCACACTTTGAAACATAAGAACACATAGATACACTTTATCTGGTAAAAGGACCAGACTGCAGAGAACTTAACAGAAAGGCTTAATGAAGACACACATAAGATGAACTTACCACAAGTGTTGTAGGAAGGCACACTGTTTGATAACCCTCTCCTATCTTTGCACTCCAGATTTTGATAACCCTCTCCTATCTTTGCACTCCAGATACAACTCTTTTTGCTATCTACAAGAATGGCACTTTGTTTATACTAGGTGTGTTGGTATCAAACCTATGAAAGCATCATGGAACAATGACTGAACACAAGGTTAACACTCAGACACACTCAGAGATATATCCAACCAAAATAGAGGTAAAAATGCATATTCTATTAATTCCAGGTGAAAAATGGTAGGGCTTCGCCTTACAACATGAGAGATACTCTTCCTCAAATGAGAAATTACAATATATATAGAGAGAAGAAGCAAAAGGTGCCCCCTTGGAAAAGACTTTGACGCCACTTTTTTACAAGTGGCCCATGTGTGTTGAGAGCATCGAGAAGAAAAAAATGTTGAAAGAGAATGTTTTGTTGGCTATTAATCTTGACTTTGGCATTCAAACATTAATGTGAAAGCATGGGCCGCACCTCTTTTCCTGTAAACAAGACCGCTCCTTCAAGACATTCACGCGGTTTGTCTGCTTATCAATGTAAAGTGTGGAAAAATAGGCTACATCTTCATTGTTTGTGCTCCTTGATGACCACTTGGCTAGACTGTTCTAACTGCAGGAATAGCTCACCTCCCCTTTGCCACCTAGGTTATTTTGGCCATATTCATTTTATCTCTTCTTGGCTTTGTCTTTTCCTAGAATTTAAGCTCTCGAGGCTATCTTATCGTGCTTTGTTGGCTCCTTGGGCTCTTTCATCAGTAGGTTACTGAGTTCATTCTTAACTTTTGTCTTTCCCCAACTTTGTCTCTTCCTAGTTTTGTCTTTTCCTCTCTTGACTCTTTTTGATAATTTGAACCCTTGGGGCTATCTTCTATCAATCTTTGGCTCTTTGGGCTCCCTTCTCGGTGATCTCTTCTTTTTGGCCTTAAGGCCTTTGAATTCCTTCGGGTTGGTGCTCAAGCATTTGAAGATCAATGACTATTTCATTAGCCTAAATTTGACATCTTTGGGGACGTCATTTGACATATGGATTCCAAAAGCTAGTTCATAATGCCAAATTTGACGTCTGCGGGCCCATCATCCCCTTTGGCAATTTCTTTGGCTTTCTTTCCTTCGGCCTTTTTTCCTTCGATTGGGCCTTTGTCTTTTAACTCTCCTAAAAGGAAGGATTCCCTTCGGGGCTTGGAGAAAGGTCCCTTCATTTTGCCGAGAGTCCCCCCTCAAGGGTACTTGCCCTTTAGGGTCCTTCGGGCTCCTTTGGTCCTCAAATCCTTTAGACAAAATGTCTGAAGGAATTTCTTCAGACATTTTGTCTAAAGGAAATATTCCTTTACGTTTTTTCCTGCTTGCTTTCAGTCGGATTTCCCTTCGGTCGAGATTTCTTTTTCGGGTGAATTCCTTCAGACAAAATGTTCGAAGGAATGTTCCCTTCAATGTTTGAATGCTTTTCTTTCTTCGATTGGCTTCTTTCTTTTGGAAAAATTCCTCTACAAATGCCTTCGGACAAAATGTTCGAAGGAATTCCTTCGGGCATTTTGTTTGAAGGAATTGATCCTTTGATTTTCCATGTCTTTTCCTTCAGACAAAATGTCTGAAGGACTTTTGAACTTTACCTTGGATTCTTTCAGATTTATTCCTCCAACAAAAGTCCGAAGGAAATCCTCCCCTTTTGCCTTAGTCTTTTTCAAAGGAAAATTCTGCCTTGTTTCAGCCTTATGACTAGCTGCCCTCCATAAGGGCACCTTTGGGTCTGGAACTATGCTCTGCAGCCTACTTGAAAAGTCTAGTTTGTGCCTAACTGCCCTCCATAAGGGTACATGTCCTTCGGGCTTTACAAGACCCCCTTTGAACCTTCCGATTGAACCAAACAATTGAGCCACCCGATTGAACCACCCAATTAAACTGGTTCCTCCTTTTGCTGAAAGACTTATGCAAACCAGAAATTGAACTGGCTCAAAACAACAGGGGAAGAAGGAGACTGATTTTGCCCTGCAGGGCCAAAATGGTCAACAAAGACTTTACGAGAATTTGGCCCAATACATAAACTCCCCAACAGATGAGCAAGATATGCCAGAAATGGTTTTAGTAAGTCAATATGAAACTAGCAGGTCTTGGGTTACTAATAGAACCTATTTTATATAAACTGGCTAGTATCCAAATAATCTCCCCATGCACAAAAGGATATTCTATAGGTTGTGTGGAGTTAGTTATACACTAGTCCAGGGAGTCCTTTTTTAAAATAACTTCAATGGGAAACTTCTCTAATGTGTTGACAACCACCAAGCCAGCAAGATCCTACAAGATATGCATTTTACCCCTTAGGTTGGACATTTCTTAGTTAAAACAACTGCAACTAAAATCATGCATGTTGGATACTACTAGTTGACCTTATTTTTAGATTGTTATCAGGAAGTGAAAAAATGCCAACAATGACAGTTTTTCACAGGCAAGCGAAATAATTAAACCATACTACTAAACCTGATTATGACTGATGAACCCTTCACAAAGTGGGCCTTGAATTTCATTGGGATGATTAATCCCATGTCTAGTGTAGGCCATAAGTGGATACTCACGGCCATGAACTACTTCACAAGATGGATCGAAGTAACCCCTTTGAAAGAGGCAACTAAAAATGTGATCCTCAACTTCTTGGAGGAACTAGTAGTAAGTTTCAACCCTCCTAAAACAATCATATCTGACAATGTGAAGGCCTTCCTCAATTCAAATATTTTAGAATTTGCACTCAAGAATGGCATTTTCCTCAAAACTTCATCCAACTACTAACCACAAGGGAATGGGTTGGCCGAATCAACTAATAAGATCCTCATAAGATTAATTAAGAGAATGAGCACTGACCAATAAGGGGAATGACACAATCATCTAAAAACAACTCTATTAGCTAATCAAATCACTCATAAGTAAATTCTAAAAACATCCCCATATAAATTAGTATATGGGAAAGAAGTGGTCATGCCTATCTCGATGGAGATTCTCGCTTTATATTTATTGAAATATTTCGAAATAGTTTAAAATGAAGTAATGAAGGTCAAGTTAGTGGAATTGCTCAATCTTTAAAAAATAATAGAACAAGCCAGTGATTCTAAGATCAGTCGACAATAGGTAATTAAGAGATGGTTCAATAAGAAGCATTTGACCCAAGATTTAAGCTGGGAGACTTGGTTCTAAAATATGATGAAAGGGCTACAAAGCCAGGTCAACATGTAAAGTTGATTCCCTATGGAGAGGACCCTCTCGTATAATTGATAATAGGTAAGGCAATGCATTTAAATTGGTAGACAAATAAGGCAATACCTTAGAGATTTTGGTTAACAGGATCCACTTAATGTACTTTAACTAATTTATTGACTTCACCTTGTGTATAATTAGTTAGTTTTCCCTTTTTGTTATTATTTCCCTTCGATAATAAGAGTCATTGGCACAAGATATTGTGCCATCACCAAATGACCACACCTTGGTCCTTCTTATTTTGAATCCTCTCTAAGAGATGGTTATCTACCCCACTCCCCCTGCAATTAATCTCAAGGTTCCCCCAATTAAATAATCTCCCATGAAGATCAATGCAAATATTTTGTGAGTGGCCCCTCAAATGTGCATATAGACCTTCTCATTTATGGCTGCCAAATTTTAAAAGGCTACATGTTAATTTTGATAGGAATATTAGCCTATGAACACCCCTCTCCTAATCGAACAAAATATTTAAATGCCTTAAGAGTTTTTGAGAGCATATAACTAAGCAGAATGTCTTTAGCAAAAAATTGTGTGTATAATTATGAGCAAGAAGCCAATATCTAGTATTTTCCTAGAGTTCAGATAGGATTATTGGGAAGAATTAAAATATGGAACCTTATAAATCTTTGTATGATAGTGGGCATCCTAGGAGGCAAGGATCTCATAGATCAAGTGGTCATCGGGACCTTCCCGCTCACTTTGTAGGAATTAAATCATATGATTTCACCCTTGCATAGCCAAATCCCATAGTATCAAATGTCAAGAGTATCATCAAATGATGTTACAAGGACCGCATACTGGTCCTCGACTATACTAATGGGATCTTTGATCCCAAATTGACAAAGAATATGAAAAATTTGAGGGAAGGTGCTCATGCCCACATGATAACAAAGGTTCAAAACAACAACTTTGAGTCAATTGGCTTCAAAATATGGAGCTCTACCCTAGCCCAATATATGGTACCTCTCATACACCCATGCCTAGAACTTATTGCTCTATGTGCAAAAAGATTTAATGCCAACACTGGTGTTATCACAAGTAACCACCTGAATGTGGAAGTCAATGTTGATGTAGTGAGGGAGATACTCTAAATCCTCAATGACCCTAGCACAGACATCTATGATATGGATAGCTTGTAGAATATATGGGACACTCATGTCTAGCTGAGATTCCTAAACTCAGCTCTCCATAATAATTATACAAAAGTGCCACCTCTGCCCATCATTCTCTCAAGCTTTGTGGCATAAGATATGAAAGATGCCCTCTCTATGTTGATGTTCATCTTTGGAATGGACTCAGACACCAATTTCCATGATTTAAAATTGGGAATAGTCTTCCACTTGAAGATGGTGAGCAGGGGGAAGGCCTACAAAATGGACTTTGCAAATGCCATCACTGATGCCATTCACAATTAACTAGTAAATATTTTGGCCTAAAATACCTTCAGGTATTCCTCTTTCCTTCTCCACCTAAACCTATACTAGAGCTCCCAGTTTTTTCATCATACTTCACCATCAACATGAATAAAATGGGAATGTATCCCCATATAGTGATCCTTATCTCCACATGGACCCACATCCTTTCGACCATGTAAGATTATCATGAATTTGTAAAGTGCTTCTTGTCTCTGATCTTGATTTACCTCAATCAAGAAGCCATTACCTTCCAAATGATAGATCGCCAGAGAGTGTGGCTTACTAGCTACAAAATTCTAATTGACTGGTTCTTTGGAGCCCACTTTAAATTCATCAAGGTCCATGGATTTAAGGAGGAGCCATTCTGGCTCCTGTGCATGCTCACATATAGGACATTGGTCATAGAGTTAATTTTATAGCTGAATGTGATAAATTCAGTGTATGGCATGAAACAAAAGAAGAGAGCCTTATATGACATCCCGTTTTCAAGGGGGAGCATTAAAGTAATGAATATTTCGCAAGAGTGACTGCTTATGCTTAAATTAGTAGATTTTGGCCTAGATCAAATCAATGATAAATAGAGTTATGACCCGAATGGCCACATAGCCACTCTCAAGACTACCCCTCCTTCATTCATGAGCCTAGACCATACTTCAAAGAGTGGAAGTCACCAATGGAGGATGACATTAAGCACTATGTCGATCTATCTAAGATCCCCTCAGACACCCACTAATCATGGGAGTCTTTCTATAAACTAGTCTAGGATTTTGATCCCACAAAGCTCATGACCAAGGTATAAAAGCACAACTTGTCTAGAAGGGTTGGAATAAGGAAAATATGGAAGCCTATTGGAAGTATAGGCAAGAAATTGGCCATAGGGAGCTTAATTTTGAAGATCTAGGCTTCGACAAATAATTTGAAAACCTCTAGGATGAGTATCATGAGGATGATGCTCAAGAGAAAGAAGAGGTTTCGATCAAAGAAGAAGAAGAGGATACCCCCTTAGGAAAAGAGGTGGAAGTTTTCATAATTTAGAGGCCTATTTCCTAGCCCCCTCCTCTATATGCAATAGTCTAACAATAGGAGTAGGCTGCTACATGGCAACCCAAAGTAGGGGTGGCTCAGCCTAGATTCAAGGTGAAAGATTCCATCCCTCCTCCTAAACCCAAGTAAAAAAAGGTATGTTTTTATCACCCTCTTATTTCTACTTCTTCATTATTCACTTCATCTTTGCCTTCCATCATTTCCACCACACTTCCACCATTTTTGTTGTTTAACTAATCACTATGCTTGTGTAATTTTTCACTCCTTTGCCCTCATCCACCATAAGTGCATTCATCATGGTGCAATCACCTGCTACCCCTCTTCACAACCTCCTGCCTTTCTCACCTTCCATATTGACCATTCACCCTTTCATCCCTAAAGGAACAACATCCATTGCTTCATAATAACAAGTGACCATTCCTTTTGGATTACCACAAGGATCCCCCTTTATGGGGGAATTAATTCAATCATAGGATCAGTTCCACCAGTAGTTGAATACTATAAGAAAATCTTGAGAAACCTATGCGAAGAAAAGAAGGGAAAAAATGGTCAAAGCCCTAGTGACACCACACATGAGGTCATTCTTTAACTCCACACAATAATCTTTGATGATTACACACATGATGCCAATACTAATCAAGCCCCAAGAACAAATGTAGCTATGGGATTACTCAATCCATGTCATTGGCTTGAACCTTAGCCAGACAAGGCCACATGACAAGGTCAAACTAATGGAGAAGACCTAGAAGTCTATCATAATGAACTACATCAAGGTAGGTTGTTGACTAGAGAAGAAAGAGCAAGAACTCACAAGAGTTAAGACCACCATCGATCGCCTAAAGTCAAAGGCCAAGGCCAAATATGTGGAGCTCAAAAATATGAGGTTTGACCTACAGAGTTGTGTCATATCTAAAAGCTTCTAATTGAAAGCTAATCAAAGGGCCCAACTGCAAATCCAAGTAGTAGAACTTAAGGTCAAAATAAATGGCCTAAAAAGGGAAAGAGAGGCTATAGAGAAAAAGTTGTAAGAAAAATAAATAGAGATCGCATAGACTCATAAGATTTTCTTGGACTCTACGAGTGCGTAATAATAGATGCAATAATAGTAACAAGGGTCTCAGGCTAAAGACTAATAGATCCAATAGTTGAAGAATGACCTTGCCACCTGCTCCCAGATCATAGACATCCTCCAAATGATCTAGCCATTATATGTTTCATATTAGGAAAGGATAAATAACATGGCCTCAAACTTGAAGCCAGTGTTTGGGTTCATTGTGGACTCACAATGATTAAGTGCACAAGTGAGCACATCTATGGATCAAGTTCTCACCTTTGTATCCCCCAAGGTTCAAGATTCATAGCTCTTAGTCTAGAAGCTATATAATGTGATAGATGAAATTCTCTAGGTAGTAGGGGTGGCCAATAGAAGGTTTGAAATGGTCAAGGTCAATGAGTTCATAAGCTATAATAATGTTGTATCAAAATGCAAGGCATTTTTGAATGCCTTAGAAAAGTGTTTTGGGACATGAAGGGACACATCAAATAACTGGTCTAATTAGGACTCCCCTCCCTATTTTTTGTAGATAACATAGTCCTTTTAGAGGATAGAATAAAATATTTGTTGATTATTAAGTAGAACGACTAGATCATCTTTGCGGCCCTAGGTCAAGTGCCTAGCATCTTCAAGGTGAAGACTATTTTGCAACTTATTAACCAGCTCGAGTTTTATATTTGATCAATTGTACAAGGTTTGAGAAACATATCCTTCAAGGAGATAATTGATTTGGATTGAGCCCTCGAGGCTATGAAAATAAAGACTCAACCCATATAGGAAGAGTGGACACCTTTGAAGGTGGCTCTTCAAAAGTTATAGGTTTTAGGGACCTCACCTTTTTATGATTTTGCTTCGACTGGTCTGAGAAACCTAAAATTTTGTGTTCTTCCATCTGTAGGAAAATTTCCCTACATGTCACCAGGAATTGTGGATCTATGTTTCCAAGTAGTTTGGGCAGTTGGATTTTCATCAAGAATGTGCTTGATGAGTCAGGCAGTTAGTATCGAGCTCCACTTTCCTAGGTTTCTCTTTTTATTTTTAGCTAAGTCTTGTCTCTTTTCATTGGTGCCATGTGGTACCCCCATACTCATCTCAGTTTCCCTAGGAGTATCACCATCTCACCACATGGCATCATAGTGATCCTTGAGAGCAAAGAGATCTTTTTTCAAAACTTTAAGGTGCACCATGGGCTGTTGACAAAATAGGTAGGGCCTATTATGCAGGTATAACTAAAAGGGAGCGAACCTTCCATGTGGCATCATGATGTTTATCTAGGGTAAAGTTTTTTCTATCAAATCTTTGAGTCATGCCATTGGCCAAGGGGAGTGGGACCCATTTTTAATAAGAATTCTAGAGGCAGTCTAGAGGGAGACACATGTCACTATAGTGTTTCTTCTCAACATCATGGGAATCACAAGGCATCAAAGTTGTGCCATATCCAAGATTTGAAGGCCATCTGTACTCATGAGCTAAAGCTCACCCTTTTAGTTGTAATGGCCTCATCATGATCATGGGTGACAGGTTTCAGGTGTCATTTCCTTGTGAGGCTGTTGTGCCCATATATATTTTGGGCTTCTTTCTTTTGTAGCTGGTAGTGAGATAATAGAAATTATTTTAACAACTGATATTAGAGAGCAGTCATTGTAATAATTTTAATTCTAAATAGAAATATCAATAGTTATTATCTTTCATTTCAAGACCTTAGCAGGTTCCCCTCGTGAGAAGAATTAAATAGTTTATACTATGCCTTTGGGCCTTTTGTATTTAGTTCTCTTCCCAACAATGAAGAGGTTGTGATGTTCTGTGTAAAATTGTATGGAATCAATTTCTATCTATTATTTCTATTCTCTACTTATATAACATTGGATTTTGTTTACATTGTAGGCTTTATATCATGCATATACTCTTTTAAATTGTCTATAATATTTTAGAGGTTCAAGCTATTTTATGTAATATTAGGATTGGGTATATTAAGCATTCTAGTGCATCACCTTAGATAGTTTTATTTTTATTTCCTTCCTCCCATTTTCCTCCCCAATCAATTCAAAGATTCGGCTTCTAAAATCCCAGAGGTCGCTTCATATATCACAATTTTAATCCCACATCTGTAAAGTTTCCCATAGGAAACTGTTCACTGAGATTAAAAGTTTTAGGCATCAACAGGATCTGTAGTGGTTACATGAATTTGGCTTCATATGTACTATCATAAAAAATTAAATAAGTGTTATTTAAATACTTTGAAACACATAAGGTGGTGCTTTATTTTTGAAATCTAATTATCACTACAAATATTCAAATGATCAAATATCATGGAAAGCTTAGCAATAAAAGTTTATGGGAAGTTCATGAATCCAAACATGAAGCGATTCTTGAAACACCTAAAAATAAAATTGATAAAAAAGGCACATTAGATTGACTTTGTAAGGTTAGTATGAACAATTCATCTTGTATTTCAAATTAATATAGTTAACCTATTTAATTTACTATATTTTAATTTTGAATTATTTTATCATTAAGTGTTTATTTTTTTTTAAAATTTTTACTAATAATTTTAATGTAGTTTATTGGTACTAGATGAGCTTCCACCTACACATGGCTAGTTCCCTGAGTAGAGAATATTATCTTATTCAAATAAAGAGAAGTGAAAAAACAATGCATTCCTCTTTGTGATCTAGTCATTACTCATCTAATTCAAAAAAGACACTAGACAAACTTCTTGTATTCCTTTTGAGGTTATCTAACTCAAGTAGTAGGTTTCACACTCTTCTCTAAGTCTGTTTCTTACAAAAAGATGTAAACACTACTTCTATCCTTAAAACATTCATCCATGTGTTTCTACAAATATAGTTCTTCAATTAGGATAATGAGCTAGAAGATATGCCCCCCATTGACAAGCTTTTGGCCCTTTAAGAGAGATTTATCTTTGAGATAAAAATCATTACCGTGTCTTGCGCATGTTGAGTGAGAGATAATCCTCTTGGGGTTGATTAGATAAATCATCTGTACAAGTTTGAAAGTTGACACTTCATCTCTGGCCCTCATGATTCTCCTGCAACACATGATAGAAGTTTGCTTAATTTGCGCACTCAGGGATGAGGAAATTCTCTTAATGGATGCATCTAGTCAACTGTGACTTTCACTCTCAATACATAATTAAAATTGAATAAGGGTTATTATATCCTTAAAATTCCCATTGGGATGTGTCTACAAAAATGGTTCATCGATCGGGCTCACAAGCCAAAACATATGCCCCCACTGATAAGTTTTTGGCCCTTTAAGAGAGATTTGGCTAGGAGAGAAAACTCATTGCCATGTCTCACTTGTATTGATTTAGAAAGAATCCTCTTGGATTTGATTAAAGGACTCATCCATACAAGTGTAAGAGCTAATGTTTCATCTCCATCCTTCATGGTTATCCTACAATCCTTCATGGTTATCCTACAACATGCAATGAAAGTTCTCTTAGTTTGCACACTTAGGGATGAGGATATTCTCTTAAGGGATGCGTTTGATCAATTATAATTTTCATTCTCATGGCCTGATCGAGACTAGACAAGGATCATTATAGCCTTAAAAAACCCATATATACATGTTTTCAAAGATAGTTTGTCAATTGGACTAACAATCTAGAAGATATGCCCCCCACTAACAAGTTTTTGGCCTTTTAAGAGAGATTTGGCTAAAAGAGGAAACTCATCATCTTGTCTTGACTATGTTGAATTACATAGAATAATCTTGGGGTTGCTTAGAGGACTAATTGGTTGCTTAGAGGACTAATTCATGAAAGTGTGAGAGATGACATTTTGTCTCTAACCCTCATGATTCTCCTAAAATGGGTGATAAAAGTTTTCTCAAATTGCACACTCAGGGAGGAGGATATTCTCTTAAGGGATGCATCCAGTCAAATAAAAATTTCTCTCATGTAGCCCAACCTTGATCAGAAAAGAGTTATTCTAGCCTTAAAACACCCATCCATATGTGTCTACAAATATGTTTCATCGATTGAACTAGTGATCTAGAATATATGCCCTCATTAACAAGTTTTTAGCCTTTTAAGAGAGATTTAGATTTGAGAGAAAATTCACTATCATGTCTTACCTGTGTCAAGTTACAAAGAATCCTCTTGAGATTGCTTAGAGGACTCATTCATATAAGTATGGAAGCTTCATAGTTCTCCTACATCACATGACTGAAGTTCACTTAATTTGCACACTTAAGGATGAGGATATTTTCTTTAGGGATGCATTTTGTCAACTAAAAATTTCATTTTTGGGGTCAACCAAGACTATACAAGGGCCATTTTATCCTTAAAATTTCCATCGATATATGTTCATGAAAATGGTTCATCAATTGAGCTAACAAGCCATAAGATATGCCCCCCACTGATAAGCTTTGGGTCCTTTAAAAGAGATTTGGAGGTAGGATAAAACTCATTAACATGTCTTACCCATGTCAATTTGGAGATAATCGTCTTAGATTTACATAGATGACTTGTCCATGAAAGTGTGAGAGCTAACAATTCATCTCTAACCCTAACCATTCTCTTATAATTCGTAACGAAAGTTGGCTCAATTTTCACACTTAGAGATGACGAGATTCTCTTAAGGGATACATCTAGTCAACTATGACTTTCACTCTCAGGGCCTGAATGAGACTGAACAAGGGCCGTTCTAGCCTTAAAATACTCATCTATATGTTTTGATGCAGATGATTTATCGATTGGGATAACAAGTCAGAAGATAAGCCCCCACTGGCTAATTTTTGGCCCTTTAAGAAATATTTGGCCATGAGAGAAAACCTATTTCCATGTCTAATTCATGTTGAGTTATAGGGAATACAAGTGTGAGAACTGATAACTCATTTATAGTCCTCATGATTCTCCTACAATGTGTAATAGAAGTTGGTTTAATTTACACACTCAAAGACAAGGAGAATATGTTAAGGGATGTGGTTGATCAACTGAAACTTTTAATCCCAAGTTAGATTCAATACCAAGCAAGGGCCTTTTAGCCTTAAAATTTCCATCAGGATGTGTTGGCACAAATGGTTCATTAATTAGGCTAACGAGTCAGAAGATACACCCCTACTGGCCAACTTTTGGCCTTTTAAGAGAGAATTAGTTAGAAGAGAAAACTAATTACCATGTCTCATTAATGTTGGGTTAGAGATAATCCTCCTAAAGTTTCTTAGAGAACTCATCCATACAAGTGTGAGAGTTTATGGATCATCTCTAGCCCTCATGGTTTTCTCGTAATGCATGACAGAAGTTGGCTCAGTTTGCATACTCAGGGATGAGGAGAATCTCTCAAGGGATACAACCATTCAACTATAAATTTAAATCTTAGGGATAGATTGAGATTGAAAAGGGTCTTTCTAACCTTAAAATACCCATCCAGATGTGTCTTTATTGACAGTTCATTGATTGGGATAATGAGTCAGAAGATACACACCCACTAGCCAACTTTTGGCCCTTTAAGGGAGATTTGACTATGAGAGAAAACTCATTATCACATCTTATTCATGTTGAGTTATAGTAAATCCTATTGTATTTGTTTATAGGACTTATTTATTCAAGTGTGTGAGCTAACAATTCATCTATATCCCTCACATTTCTCTTGCAATGTGCATCAAAAGTTTGCTTAGTTTGCACACTCAGGGACAAGGAGATTCTCTTAAGGGATGCATCCAATCAACTATAATTTTTATTCTTAGGGCCCAACTAAGACTATACAAGGGATGTTATAGACTTAAAACACCCATCCAAATGTGTTCATGAATATGATTCATTGATTAAGGTAATGAGCCAAAGGATATGCTCCTCACTGACAAGTTTTTGGCCCTTTAAGAGATATTTGGCTATGAGATAAAACTTGTTACTGTGTATCATCCATGTCGAGTGAGAGAGAATCCTCTTAGGGTTGATTAGAGGAATCCTTCATACAAGTGTGGTAGTTGACATTTCATTTCTATCCCTCATGGTTATCTTGCAATGTGTGACAGAATTTGGCTTAGTTTGCACACTTAAAGACAAGGAGTTTCTCTTAAGGGATGCACCTGATCAACTGTAACTTTCACTCTTAAGCTTGATCAAGATCATAAAAGGGATATTCTACTCTTAAAACACCTATTTAGATGTGTTTGTAAAGATGATTTATTAAATGGCCTAACAAGCTAGAAGATATGCCCCCAACTAACAATCTTTTGGCACTTTAAAAGAGATTTAGTTGCCAAAGAAAACTCATTTCCATGTCTCACTCATGTCAATTTATAGATAATCCTCCTGGGGTTGCTTATAGGACTCATTCATGTAAGTGTGGGAGATGACATCTCTTATCTATCCCTAAAATTTCTTCTATAATACATGACCAAGATTTTATTCAATTTGCACACTCAGGGATAAGGAGATTCTATTAAAAGATGCATCCAGTCAATTGTAACATTTAATCTTAGGTCCTAATTGAGACTGTATAATGGACATTCTATCCTTAAAACACCTATCCAAATTTATTTGTGTATATGATTCATCGATTGGATAAAGAGCCACAAGATATGCCCCCCACTGACCAATTTTTGGTCTGTTCTAAAAGATTTAGTTGCAAGAGAAAATTCATTGTTGGGTCTCACCTATGTCAAATTACAAAAAATTATCTTAGGTTAACTATATGACTTGTCCATACAAGTATGGGATTTTATAGTTCATCTTGAGACTTCATGGTTTTACTGTAATGCGTGATGGAATTTGACTTAATTTAGACACTTAGGGATGAGGAAATTCTCTTAAGGGATGTGTTTGGTCAACTACAACTTTTAGGGTCTAATTGAGACTGAATAAGGGTCATTATAGGCTTAAAACACCCATATAAATGTGTCCATAAAAATGGTTAATTAATTGGTCTAATGACGCATAAAATATTCCCTTCATCGATAAGTTTTTGGTCATTTAAGAGAGATTTGGCTATGAGATAAAACTCATTATTGTGTCTCACCCATGTTGAGTTGCAAAGAATCCTCCTTGGGTTGATTAGAGGACTCATCCATATAAGTGTAAGAGTTTATGGCTCTTTTTTATCCCTCGTAGTTCTCTTGTAATGTGCAACCAAAGTTGGCTTAGTTTTCATACTTAGGGATGAGGATATTCTCTTGAGGGATATGTCTGATCAACTACAACTTTCACTCTCGAGGATGGACTGAGATCAGAAAATGACTATTCTAGCCTTAAAATATCCATCTAGATGTGTTCATGTAGATTATTCTTTGATTAGGATAATGAGCCACAAGATATTCCCCCCACTATCAACTTTTGGTCCATTCTAAGAGATTTAATTGCAAGAGAATACTCATTATCGTGTCTTGCCCATGATGAGTTGCAGAAAATACTTCTAGGGTTGCTTAGAGTACTCATCAATGCAAGTTTGGGAGCTAACTGCTCATCTCTATCCCTCGTGATTCTCTTGAAATTTAGGATCAAAGTTGGCTCAATCTACACACTCAAAGATTTGGAGATTTTCTTAAGGGATACATCTGGTCAACTGTAACTTTTACTCTTGGGGCCTAATTGAGACTAGACAAGGGTTATTCTAACTTTAAAATGCCCATCGAGATGTGTTGACATAAATGGTTCTTTGATTGGGCTAATGGTTCAAAATATATGCCCCCACTAGCCAATTTTTAACCCTTTAAGAGAGATTTGGCTATGAAAGAAAACTCATTACAGTGTCTCATTCATATCAAATTAGAGAGAATACTCCTAGGGTTTGCTTAGAAGACTCATTCATGTAAGTGTGGGAGCTGATGACCTATCTTTATCCCTCATGTTTCTCCTAAAATGTGTGATGGAAATTGGCTCAGTTTACACACTTAGGGATGAGAAGATTCTCTTAAGGGATGCATCCAACCAACTACAAATTTCACTTCTAGGGCTCAGATGAGACCGGATAATGGTCATTCTAAATGTAAAATGCCTATCTAGA
The DNA here is from genome assembly GCA_037957365.1 of Torreya grandis. Taxonomy (NCBI): domain Eukaryota; kingdom Viridiplantae; phylum Streptophyta; class Pinopsida; order Cupressales; family Taxaceae; genus Torreya; species Torreya grandis. Next base: position 2,242,593 of record JARHVA010001484.1, read on the forward strand.
TGTGTCTGCATAGATGATTCATCGATTGGGATAACAAACCACAAGATATGCCTCCACTGACCAACTTTTGGTTCATTCTAAAAGATTTGACTATGAGAGAAAACTCATTATTGTGTCGCACTTGTGTTGAATAATAGAGAATCATCTTTGGGTTGTTTAGAGGACTCATCTATACAAGTGTTGAAGTTGACAACTCATTCTAGCCCTCACAGTTCTCCTATAGTGTGCAATTGAATTTGGCTCAGTTTGAACACTCAAGGATGAGGATATTCTCTTAAGGGATGTGTCTGGTCAACTATAAATCTCAATCCCAAGCTTGAATAAGTTCATACAAGGGTCATTATAGCATTAAAATGCCCATCCAAATGTGTCCATGTAGATGATTTGTTGATTGGGCTAATGAACCAAAATATATAACCCCCACTAACCAAATTTTGGCCCATTCCAAGATATTTGGCTATGCAAAAAAACTCATTGCTATGTCTTGCCCATGTTCAATTACATAGAATACTAATAGGGTTGCTTATATAACTCATTCATGCAAGTGTGGGAGCTGATGGCTCATCTCTATCCCTCACGGTTCTCCTACAGTGCGTGATCAAAGTTAGCTCAATTTATACACTCAGGGACAAGGAGATTCTCTTAATGGATGGATCTTATCAATTGCAACTTTCACTCCTAAGGCTTGGCTAAGATTAGAAAAAAAATATTTTTAGCCTTAAAACATCTATCCAAATGTGTCTGCATAGATGATTAATCGATTAGGCTAATGAGCCATAATATATAACCCTATTGGCAAAGTTTGGTTTGTTTTGAGAGATTTAGCTACGAGAAAAAACTCATTGACATGTCTCACTCATGTTGATTTATAAATAATTATCTTAGGGTTGCTTAGAGGACTCATTCATGAAAGTGTGGGAGTTGATGGCCCATCTCTATCCCTCATGGTTCTCCTATACTGTGTAACTGAAGTTGGCTTAGTTTGTAGACTTATGTATGAGGAGATTCTCTTAAGCGATGCATTTTGTCAAATGTAACTTTTAATCTTGGGGATTGAATGATACCTAACAAGGGTTATTTTATCCTTAAAATTTCCATCTAGTCATGATTGCATAGATGATTCATAAATTAGACTAATGAGCCATAAGATATGCCTCCATTAACCAACTTTTGGTTTATTCTGAGAGATTTGGCTGTGAGAGAAAACTTGGTGCTGTGTCTTGCCCATGTTGAGTTACATAGAATATTTTTGGGTTTGCTTAGAGAACTTATCCATGAAAGTATGGGAGTTGATGTATTGTTTACATCCCTCATGATTCTCCTCCATTGTGCGACTAAATTTTGTTCAGTTTGCACACTCAAGGATGAGGATATTCTCTTAAGGGATGCATCTAGTCAACTACAAATTTCGCTCTCATATATTGACCAAGAATGGATAAGGGTTATTCTAGCCTTAAAATTTCCATCCAAATGTGTCTCATACATGATTCATCAATTGGGATAATGAGCCACAAGATATGCTCACTATAGACACTGAAAATTTGCTCATCATGATTCTGAATGTCAAAATTCCTTAGGACCCCCTAGGACCAATGTGACCCTTCAAACTCTAACCATGCCTAACCCATGGTCAATTTTCTCTACTAACCTAACCTACCCTTTTACCCACTTTTTTACCATCACCCTTGACTGCCAATAATTAGGATGATTACTGACGGTCACCTTAACCATTGATGGTCAGGGTGTACCTCCTTTACCACAAATATGCAAATCATCCACCTTGATTTTCTAAAAAAATCTTGTTTAAATCCATGTGTTATCCATTGCATGTGAGAGTTAAAATTAGATAGCCTAGTTAACATCTTGTTGAACCTCTCCTTACTTACCTATAAGAAGAGAGGAGCAGGGAGGTGAGATCCATTTGCAATTATTATCAAGAGCTTGTGAATCTAGAGTTCCTTTGTTTTGTAGGTCAATCGTCATCAACAAGCCAATGATCTAGCCATTACATCAGAGAGCCAAATTACTATCATTAATCTACCAAAGCATCAATTACTAATACTCTACCAAAATCATGTCAGACTCCACCAACGAGTCAACCACCTCAAGTATCCACCTAATCAACCTTCTATAAGATAAGTATTTATCTTCTAGTATTCAATTACTTTATTTACTTTTTGCAATCAGCCCAACACCAACCCATCTTTGTGATCCCATCAATTTAACCATTTACCAACCCAGACCTACACATAATAACCATCGATGGTTGTCTCAACCATCAATGGTCTGTGTAATCATCGACAGTCATCCCAACCATTGATGGTCACCTTAATCATCGATGGTCATCCTAATCACCGATGGTCACTATGGTAAGAAATAACAACAATTTATTTCCGCCTATCTACCCTCAGCCTAATTTCATTTTTTGTGTCCCTACCTGTTCACAGACTCCTCCTTGATTTTTTGAAACACACTCGAGCTATTTATCGCTAATATTGACTTGTTTATCACTATATTAGTCATTTCTAGTCTATTTATTTAGCAAGCATTTCTTGTATTCAATTTTAGTCCCTTTTTTATTATTGATGTAAGTACTTTCTATTTTTTTTTATAAACTCAATTGTTTAAAATGTGTAGATTGACGGCCCTTGAGGAAGCTCTTGCTTATAGGATCTAGCTAATGCTAGGCAATCCACACAACTATCTATCTAACCAACCATTTACTTAAGTGTTATCTTATTTAGAGGTCATCCTCCCAAGCCAAAGAGGATTTCTCCACAACCTTTTGATTCAACATGTGCACAACCAAATTTTTTTTTCAAACATGCCCACATTTAGTTTCTTTTTCTTCCCTTTTTGAAATATAAGCTAAAATTCAATGAAACATTTTGCCACGCCTGGTGGGACCTTTAGTATTTACTTTGGGTTTATTTTCTTTGCATCTATATGCTCTTCTCTCTATCTGTGCTCATTAACAAAACATAAATTTCTTTTGGGTTTAAAATCAAGTGCATCTATTGTTTGCTTCTAATTTTAGATCACTTTGAATTAAATCACAATAATTTTATCGTAGCATCACTTTTTATCACACACACTAAACCAAACCACCTTCATTAATTAAACAATAAACAAACTTAAGACAAGGCCCGATAAGGATTTCATCACCTAGTGATCACCTTACCCTTTCCTAGAAATCCTACTTAGAGGTCATTACCGAGGGGATAACCAACTTAGCACTCTGGTTGAGTATAATTTTTGAAAATCAGTATATATTGGCTAAGCACTTGACACCCTTATCACTGTGGTGTGTGAAGTGAGGGGGTAGGCCCCACTACCAAGCCATGTATTGATTTTCAAAATAGATCTTTTTGATCACCTAAACAACCTGAAAACAACCATAGATTGTTTCTATAGTACCTGATCTACAAGCCAACTTCTATCACACATCCTCATAACTTAAGGCATAAGCCAAAAGTGAGATTAAAATTAACCACAAGATTTTAACATACTTTAGTGTGTGTTGGGTTTTCTTGATCATTTTCTTGATTTCTCTCTATTTGAGTTGTAAGATTCTTTGTGTTTTCCTCTCATCCTACTTGCATGGTTCTTACTCATCAACAAGGAAGAGACTTATTATGTCAGGACCCATCTATAAATTATCTAGTCTCCTCTACCTCTTCATCTATGGAGTATATCTTAGATGCTGAGAGTTCTCCTTGTCATTCTGATGATTCTAGTGTGCCTTAGATAGTTTCCCAAGGTGACCTAGACTTTTCTGCCTTTTAGATAATAACTGGTAGCCTTGCAACATTATCTTATCACAATAGCTCACCATATGCACATTTTGGTACCACCCACTAATCTACCCTATGGCATGCCATTGGGATTTTTAGGCAACTCTTCTATTGCTACTATCACCACCCAATCATTAGCTACTCAGGCATCTATCTTGGCTGGTAACCTGTCTGACACAACCATGTAAAACCAACTAACTCAACCTTATAGCACCCAAACACCTTCTATCCTGACTAGGAAGTCTTCCAACATAAATACCACACAACCTTTACCTACCCATACTCTAATTACTATCAGAGTACCCACTACCACCAACACCACCATTCCTTTGGCTACCCCCACTTTGATTCAAAACATAGTAACACCAATACCCTCTACCTTATCGCCTGTCACTACCAGGGTTACCACTTATCCCTTACCCCTGACTCAACCACCCATGCCCACTTAGCAATACATACTATCTACCCAACTACCAATGACCACATATTCATATATGGCTTCAACCAAACCACCTGTGGCCACTTACCCATATGTGGCAACTTCTCAAACTTCAGTAAATTATCAATATGTCACTCAATCCAAACCATAGTATATACCTTACAACCCTTCAGGTACACCACCCTAATTAGACCTAATGAAAATTCTCATGGACAAGATGACAACTCTGGAGTCATCCATCTCAGGGACTCATAATATCCTATCCTATGACTAGATTTGTAACAAGCCCATCCACCCATCTATGCCTATTAGGCCACATCCTCCTCAATGGGTAATTCACAAGTTCCCCAAGGTTTAGAGTAAGGAGGATCCCCAACAACACCTTAGGGCATTCAAACATTCATGTTATTTGATTGCCTATGATGATGTCCTCCTTCTCTACATTTTTCCTATGTCTTTATCAGGACTGACATTGGATTGGTATAGTGCCTTAACCAAACATTCCTTCTTCTCGTTCACCCAAATGGCTCAAGCTTTCTTAGATCATTTTTTGATAAATATCTCTAATAAGGTTTCCATCATTGACCTCTACTTTATTCAGTAATTTGATGTTGAATATATTGTTGATTTTGTAGCTCATTGGTCGAACCTAATCAACCAACTCTACTTTTCCTTACCCTAACCTAAATTGATCAAAATATTTACTTAGGCATGTGTCAAGCACATCTCTTCCACATTATGTGTTCATAGCTTCTAAACTTTTGATGAATCTTTCACCATGGCATGCAAATTAGAGAACATAACCATTAACAAAGGAAAGCTAAAACTGAAAAATAAAAACTCTACCTAAAAAACCAATAAGGCTTCCTCCTCTAAATTGAGCAACCAAAACAACACCAAAAGCAAGGGTGTTTCAAATGTGTTTATCCTTAAATGTGGTTATCCATCATCTACCAACCAATAAAGTTCCTTTGGTTCCTTAAAGTAGAACATGAGAAACCAAAATTGGAACACCTAGAAGGAATTTACTCCACTTGGAGAATCCTATGTTTTGATCTTGGAAAAGCTATTGAAAGCTAAAACATACAAGTTCCTCCTATCAAGCCACCTCAACAATTTGATTCTTCTCACCCTACACCTAGTTGGTATAATGAGAATGATCCATGCACCTTTTATCAAGTAGTAGGGTATGACATTAGTAGGTTTAACACCTTCACGAGTGTTGTCCACTCTCTCATTGATAAGGGTGAGCTTGTGTTGGATAACCCCAATGTACCTCAAAACTAGGCCCTTGACATCTTTAGGCAGCCTTTCCTCTTTCCATGAATGAGATCAACATGTTTGAGTATTATCATAATGCCCATACTATTAACATGGTTCTTTGTGCACTCATTGGTGAAGAAGCTACCACCCAACCTCTCTATTCCTCACTCTCTCTGCTTATTAAGGTAATGGAGTTACCTTCTCCTCTTTTGGAGACCTAAAATAAATAAGAAACTCTTTCTCATCCTCCACTTAGTGAGGTAATGGAGCCATCAACCCCTCCCTTGATCGACATTCTAGAGCACACACCCATCTTACCTTCTCCATTAACCATCGAGCAACTTACTACCCCTTTGGAGATCATCCCTGAAGATGAATACCCCATGTCTGTACCTCTCATAGAGGAGTCACCCATTCAAACATTGCATCTTTTGATTGAGGAAAAGGATGAGGTTACCACCCATCTATCTCAATCTATGGACTTATCTTTTAGGTCCACTATCCAGGGAATAAAACCAACCTACAAACCATTCTCTAGGTTAGTTTAGAGGATGGAGTTTGTCTCCAAACCGGACATGGATCGAGCCACCTTTTGGGAACAATTGGGGCTCCCTTATATCACCAAAAAAGAACTTCCAACCATACCTTTGGTAGACCAACCCACCACTTCTGCTAGCCAAACTCATACCCTATCAACAAAACCAATAATAACTTCTACCAGCCCAATAATTCCTCATCCATCTAAGGCACCTAAACCCTAAACAACCAAATCACCTTCTCCCACCAAACTGACCAAACCAACCAAGAACCTTAGCACCTTCCCTAGATAGAGTCGTACTCATCCATCTATGAAGTTGGAGCTTACTTCTCCGAACCCAATAACCAAATGCCAACCCAAATCAACCAAGGGAGTAGAAATACTAAAAGGCTAAAGAGCCAAATTCCTACCTCCCTCCACCTTGCCCTCTATCTTTGGGCCTCATCCCTCCAATTTGATTAGAAAGCTAGTTATCCCAATGAAGACCCAACCACCATTGTTGGTTACACCAACATACTTACTTTCAAACACATCTATTTTCATTAAACCGTCAATAACCAAGCTAATTATCCTAAAACCTCCTACCTTCACTTTCTCGACCACCACCTTAAAACCATCAACCAAACACACTACCATACCCAAACCTTATGTCACCAAACCCACTCCCAAAAGGACTTTCATCTTACCAACCAAGACTAAAACCCCTAATCCCTCTCCACCTTTAGCCGAATCCCACTCTACCATTTTCCAAAGGTTATTGCAAGCTTCTTGCTTGACCCTACCCCCTATTAATCCATTTGACCCTCTTAGTTCAAAACCTATCTGGTATAATGACCAACACATATGCTCCTATCATAAGACACTAGGCCATGCCACAAAGAAATGCAAAGCTTTCCAAACCATTATTCATTGAATCTATGATGAGGATGATCTATTAACATATGAATCTCCCACAGGCCCATTACTAATCCAACAACCAACAACCACTAGCCAAAACCCACTTATTCCTCCACTCTCACCTCAGAGTGATGAAGAACCAAATGACTCTCCTACCCTAATTCTTCCCTCCATCCATACCATTCATGTGGTCACAAGAGCATAACAAAAATATAAGGGGAAGGCCAAAGTGTCTATCCCATGGACATACCCATCTTCTACCTCCCAACCAAACCCTACCCAAATACCTTCACCTTCGCCCAAACCCAAGGTATCTATCTTAAGTGCCTCCCAATCTAGCCCCTCTGAGTCCATCAGGAGAGTGGTGCTCAAACAACTTCACTAGACCCCAATGAAGATGAGCTTATATGAGTTGATTACCACTTCACCTTATCATCGCCAAGCAATGATAGAGGCATTATAGTCGGTAGAGGTCCAACCTGAACACCCTCAACCTCTGGTAGCCTTTATCTATACTCTCTAAATTTAGAACCTTGTCACCTTCAAGGATTCAAAAATACCTTTTATCTATTTAGATGACCCAGATCCCCATCTCTTTATTACTGCTTACATCAACCAAACCTGCATCAAATGGGTCATGATTGATGGGGAAGTTAATATTAATATTATCTCCTCTCATGCCTATAACCAACTCAACCTATCAAATAATGTCATGTCTAAATCCTTTATCATCCTTAGATCCTTCAATGATACTATGGCAACTACCTTTGGGACTGTTGTCCTTCATATCCATTTAGGACCCCGCACACTCCCCAAACTCTTCTATGTAGTGGAAGGTGAATTCTAATACAATGTTTTACTAGGATGACCTTAGATCCATTCCATGGGTTGCATCCCCTCTACCCTACATCATTGCATTAAATTTGAGCATGAAGGCAAGGTCATCACAATCCAAGCTGACCTAAGTCCCTTCTCGACATGTAACATGACTGATCAACCTAATGACATCCTCTTACCCCCATCTAACACATGATCCTTAAATAAGGACAAGAATCCACCACAAAATAGGAAACCTTACCTCCCTCTACCAATGAGGCATACAATAGATCATCTATCTCCTCTGATCAGATCCCTACCTTAAACCCTTTATAATCAACTTTCCACCACCTTTCACTAGGGGAATATCACCTTTTAGCCCTTGATGCTTTCCCTACTCTCTAAGAGTATGGGAAACTTGACCACCAATTTAGGTATGACCCAAATGTCAGAACCATTATTCCATTTGGACTTCACATTGTCAAACACATTTCATCTATGGGTGACTTGATAAGCCCCTTGACACTTCTACTGCCTCCTCTTTGCCTCGACCATCCACCTCTGGCTTCTCTTATCTAGACAAGCCAAGTTTTTCTAAAACATACCTTTATAGGTATGCTTGGAAAGGATTTGGTCTTGGGAGATATGAACATGGTAGACATGAGTTGATTTCTATTGAGATCATAAAGCCTCATGAGAAACATGGCCTCGATTTCATCCTACCTAACAAGAAGAAGGCCAAATCTCCTACCATCACCATTGTTGAGGAAGACATCCCTTCCTCACCAACCTCTCACCTACTTGCATGTTAAGATGATGACATCATCTTACCTAATTTTTTTTTGTTAACATGATCAACCTTAGACTCTTGGCTTATCACAAGGAAGGGGAAAATGTAACCATCCCTTTTACCCATCTTGAGATGATAGGAGATGACTCCCCTACCATTAACACTGTTCAGTGTCGGGATGATGATTCCATTCTCACCTACCTTGGTACCCCAAATTATTCCATCCATAAATCCATTTCTTCCAAGACTTCGACCATGTTGAATGAATCCACCATGGATATCAACTTGGGTACTCTGAAGAACCCTCACATTGTCAAAATTAGCCAATTATTGAATGCCAAGGAACTTTGGGATTTCCCCTCTTTCCTCCAAGAATGCAACATAACATTCACTTGGTCTTATAGCAACATGCCTGGAATTGACCCCGTCATTGATACCCATAACATAGTCACCCACCATGATGCTAAGCCCATCAAGCAGAAGTTTTGATGCATGCACCCTCGCATAGCCCTTCTCATCAAAGAAGAGCTTCAACATCTTCTATTTATAAATTTCATTTAACCCATTGAATATCCCCAATGGGTCTCAAATGTCATGCCCATCACCAAAGCCATAGGGGGACTATGAATTTGTCTTTACTTTCATGACCTCAACCTTGTTTACCCTAAGGATGACTTTAATCTATTGATCATTGACCAACTAGTTGATCTTACAGTCATACATGAGATGTTATCTCTCATAGATATATTCTTGGGTTACAATCAAAACCCAATTACCCCTAAAGATTAATACAAGACCACCTTTACCATTCCATGGGGGATCTTATACTATAGAGTCATGCCTTTTGGGTTAAAGAATGCTCGTGCAACCTACCAATGTGCCATAACTTACATCTTCCATGACCTTATCCATAAGATTGTAGAGGACTATGTTGATGACCTTCTTTGAAAATCCAAACTCTGAAAGGATCATTTGGCCATTCTCAAGATCATCTTTGAGTGACTTATTCATTACCATGTCTACCTAAAACCCAAAAAATGCATTTTTGGGGTCTTGTCAGGAAATCTCATTGGCTTTGTCATTTCCTTTTGAGGAATCAAAGTTGATTCTATAAAGATTAAATTAGTCCTCGACATGCTTCCTTCAGTCAACCTTAAGCAACTCTATATTTTTCAAGGAAAGTTCCAATCCATTTATTGCTTTATCTCCCAACTTTTAGATTGATGCCAACCCTTCCACCACCTTCTGAAGAAGGATGTCTCTTTTAAGTGGAATAGTGACTATCAAAAGGCTTTTGATTTACTCAAAAAGTACCTTTTGTCTCTACTTATCCTCACCCCTCCCAAGTATGACCAACATTTATACCTTATATCTCCACCACTGACCACTCCCTAAGGGCAATACTTGCTTATCAGGATGAAAAACAGAAAGAGCAAACCATCTATTATATTATCCACATGCTTGTAAAGCACGATACTCAGTATACCCATATCAAGAAGCTTTGCTTATCTTTAGTCTTTATGGTGACCAAACTTTTCCACTACTTTCTTAACCATAAATGGTATGTCATAACCAATATTGACCCACTCAAGTACATGCACTCCAAGCCATACCAAAACCAATGTATGGCCAAGTGGATCATGCTCTTAGCAGAGTTTGACCTTGAGTTCCTTCAACAAAAGTCAATTAAGGGGTAAGTCATTGATGATGAATTGGCCAAAGCACCATTGGTAGAAAACCAACCTCCTCCTCTTGAATTCCCCGATGAGTCCATCATAACCCTCTCTTGAGCAAACTTCACCTATCAAGTCACCATGTTCTTTGATAGATCAAAGTGTTAGCATGGTGGGGGAATGGGTATCATCCTTATCTCTTTTGATGGTGAACCTCTTCCTTTTTCCTTCAAGTTTGATTTTGAATGTACCAATAATATGGTTGAGTATGAAGCCTTAGTCATAGGCCTTCAAACTGCCTTATCCCTAGGAGTCAAAATAATCACTTTCTTTGGTGACTTCCAACTTGTGGTCAATCAAATCAATGGCTCTTACCAGTGTAAGAATGATGTTTTGCAATAGTAAAAATAACTAGTTGATGAACTCTTAGCATCATTTAAACACTTTCACATCTAGTCAACCCCATGATCTACTAATAAATTCATCAATGCTATGGCTTTCATCACCTCTCAGATCCCATCTGCACCCTCTGACTCTGACCTGTCTATTTTTATCCATAGACTCACCCAACCTTCCTATGCCAAACTAGATTCTCTGACCATTTTCAATGTGGATGAGACCCAACTTGACCTTTGGTATTAATATACCTTCAACTACCTCAACCTTGCCATCATTCCTTCTGACCTTTCCAAGAATGCTCAAAGATCATTTATCCAGGGTACCTCATGTTACACAATTATGAGATGAACCCTTTATAAACATGGATTTGATGGCCTCCTCTTCCATTACATATGTAGTCATGAAGCCTCTCATGTTATTAAGGAAATTCATGATGGAATATGTGGGCGACACTTTATTGGCCTCACTATAGCTAAATGCATCATTTGCCTTAGCTATTACTGGCCTACCCTTAACCAAGACTACTGTGATTATGTGAAAAAGTGTGTTAAGTGTCAACAACATGCTAATTTACACCATGCACCTGGCCATAGTCTTCACATTTCCACCAATTTTTGGTCTTTCTCATAATGGGTTCTGGACCTTATTGGTGAAATTAACCCCCATTGCTCACAATGACACCATTTTATCATCACTGTGACTGAATATTTTACCAAATGAGTAGAGGCTATTCCTCTAGTCTTGACCATGGTAGAGAAGATTGTTGATTTTATCAACCATCATATCATTTGTCATTTCAATGTTCCTCACAAGATTATCATTGATAATGGTAAATCCTTTTTGAAAATAAGCATGTTTAGGATCTATGTGATGCTTTCAACATTAATTTAAGCTTCTCCTCGCCCTATCACCTTCAAGTGAATGGATAAGCTGAGGCCTCTAATAAAAATCTTAACAACATGCTAACTAAAATGGTTAATGCATCTGGTTGGGATTGACATTTGCACATCCCCTTCACCTTATGGGTATATCGTACTAGCATTAGAACCCCTATGGCTTCTACCCCTTTCTCTCTTGTGTTTGGAGCAAAGGTCTTCTTGCATCTTGAGGGCCAAATAACTTCTCTTCGTATATCTATACAAGATCTAATTTTTGAAGATGATTATCATTAGCATCGCTTAGCCCAACTTGAGCTAATTGACGAGCATCACTTAGCTGCACTTACCCATCTTCATGTCTATCAAGAATGTGTCAAGTGTGCCTTTAAAAAACACCTTAGAGTTTAAGAATTTGAGATTAGAGACCTTGTACTAAAGGAAAATCAACATGTCACCAATATGGAGAAAATAAAGTAGGGCAAATTTTCTTTTAATTGGCTTAGACCCTATATCATAACCCACAAGTATAGATCAGGAGCTTACTAGTTGTCCTCTCTTGAAGGCAACCTAGAACCTGAGCTCCTCAATGCTTCACATCTACATTTTTTCTTTTGTCAAAGATGGATCAAGTTCACCTTCTATCTAACTTAAGCTCATCCCTTGCTTTCACACCACATTCACCTCCCTATTTTAGGAGCAACCGATTAAAATTGAATCATGTGATTATACATCATAGTCATAGCCTAATCTTGAATAATGGATACCATGACTCTACCCATGGCATGATTCTCATGGTACTTTCCACCCCTCTCCCAGGATGGATTCCCATGATCACTGTCACCTAACCCTCTTTACACGTAATCAACCTTTTTGTGCTTTTAGTTTTGCCTTCATAAAGGTGAACCTTTAAGCCTATATAATCAATTCTATGTTAAAAAAAAATCAAACAAATCATTAAATAACAAAATCCAAACCAATAAATATCATGGTTCATTCCTAAGCATTCACAGACTTATCCCTCAAATTATGGCTGCATAAGCATACTATAATTACATAAATATAATGTAGACTACTCCCTTAAAGGATAACTATCACGAAGCCTTGAACAAAGTAAATAAACTTAGACCACTCCCTTGAAGGATGGATAAGTAAAGCATTTGTCAAATGCACAATAATTTATTGAAAGCTTCCTGTATTGATCACCTTCCCATGTACAACAACAAAGCAAAAGATGCATTTTCAAAATCACAACAAAAGCAAATTAATCTTGAAATCCACAATTGGATCTCACATAGAAAAATAGAATGTAAGTCATAATCAACTTTCAAAAATAGAATTCTCGCATCGATCAGTGTACACTTTATATGACATAGACTTGTTTATACTGGCTCTTCGAACACCTACAGAAGAGGCATGCTAGTCTCACATGAAGGTTCCATTTTCATCCATCTTCCCTTTATATACTATAAGTAAGGGATTTTGGGCTTAGTTGACATTATGTGGTTAAAGGCACCATTTTAAACAACTAATGAACTCTAATTTGAAGCAATCAAAGGGTTTATGTTCATTAATCCAATCCAACTTTGGTTCTATATTAGTAATTGTCAAAGAAGAAGCATTGTGCCCTCTTCTTATCCTGTCATGACTAGTTGATATTTTCATTATGACACTTATCTATTGATTATATTCTATGCTCTCCCATATAGTGTTGTTAATTAACTTATCTCATGTGGTTTACCTTAAAAACATATTCACAACAAGCATATCCATGTGTGTTGTATGTAAAAAACATAACCATAGTCATAACCATAACAAGCATAATAACACCATAACGTCCATGAGCAATAAAATAATAAACCATTTTCCAACACATGTCTAAATATACATAATGAAGAATATACTCATTAACATTTAGCATATCATAAGCAAGCATGGGATAAAGCATACCTATAAATAAAAACCATCTCATGCCTAACTCGGTGAGTCTACATCCATAACTAGCACCCATAACATAAACATAAATCCATAATCCATATAAGCATCAAAGCAAACCATAAACCATGAGAAATAAACAAGGGTCATATATAAATCATGAGTCTAACATTATAATGTATACACCAATATACATGTCTTTCTCTCTTAAAATGTACATCTCCCCACATCAGCTCGTAGGTTAGAATCAAGATGATATATGTTGTCCCCAAAAATGAGTGAAATTTTTGAGACAACCTATGAACTATTTTGGTTCAACAGACCAAAATCATCTCTCCCCTTTTCAAAAATTGTTCTGATCATTCGACTTCTTCATTTTTCAAAGCTTTTCCAGAAATCTACGGACTCAACATGCTTGAAATTAGCAGACCCAACAGGTTCAAAGGCTTCTATAGGTGAGTTCAATCAAAAGAACAAGTTTCCAACACTTAGTCATTTCCAGGATTGGTTCGGCACCTTGGTTCAACCAAAAGAGTTCAATCGGAAAGCTCCAAAGAATAAAGGCTTGAACCGTTGAACCTTGAACCATTTTGGTTCAACGGGTTCAACGACCAATTGGTTCAATGTGCTTGGTTCAAAAGATCAAAAAGACTTAGCCAAATAATGAAGAATGAACTGATTGAATCATTGAACCAAAGTTGGTTCAATCGGTAGGTTCAAGGGGCTGCCCCAAATCCAAAGGAACAAGTACCCTTGTAGAGGGCAGTGAGCAAAAGTGGACAAAGTTGGAAATCCCTCAGGAAAATGACTAAGTAAAAGAGGCCAAAATAATTCTTTCAGAAGTATTTTCCACGGGAAAATGACTAAAGTAAAATTCCTTCGGACTTTTTGTTCGAAAGAACTCACTTGGAAGGAAAGCCCGAAGAAATTGAAAAGAACAAATGGCTAAGTAACAAAAACTTTCCTTCAGACTTTTTGTCTGAAGGAATTCCTTTAGACTTTTTGTCTGAAGGAAAAGCCCAACAAAGAAATCCTGAAAGCCAAAAGCCCGCCGAAGAAGCAAGAACCCATTGGGGAATTTTAAGCCCGAAGGTCGCTCGAAAAATCTCGAAGGGTAGGTACCCTTTTGGGGGGGCGCTTGACGACAAAGAAAGGACCGTTTTAAAACCCTAATGGGACACCTTCCCTTTGGGGCGTCCCAAAGGCTAAATAAAGACTTAGACAAAAAGGGCTTTAAAGAATGAACCGATTGAACCATTGAACCAAAAGGTTCAACAAGTTCATAGGTTCAAAGGTTTAACCAGTGCGATAAAGATCAAAGGGACTTAGAATGATAAAGGAAGTAATGATTGAACAGGACAAAGGATGAACCAATGAACCGATTGAACTTTGAATCAAAAGAGTTCAAAGTTCAATGGTTCATAGGTTCAAAGGTTCAAAGGCAACCTCAGTCAAGGAAAGAAGCAGTAAACAGGTGGTTCAACCAAGGAGTGGGAAAGTGATTGAACTAGGAAGCAATGGAACAAAAGAGATAGAATGAACCGATGAACCAATGTACTTTGAGCGGGTTTAAAGGTTTAAGGTTCAACATGGTTCAAGTGGCTAGCGACCATTGACAACCTCGTGGACATCAAATTTAAAGTAAGGGAATATCCATTAAAATTCAAATAAAGCATATAACTTAAAGGAAGAACCAAGTGACTGACTGAAAAGATAGAATTCCTTCAGATTTGTTCAAAGGCTGATAGGGAACATTTCCTTTAGACTTTTTGTTCGAAGGAAATTATTAAGTGAAAGAGCCGTTAGAATTCTTTCGGAAGTATTTTTCATGGGAAAATGACTAAGGCAAACCCGTAAGGAATTCCTTTGGACTTTTGTCCAAAGGAAATAAGCCCGACCAAAGGAATGCCCGAAAGGAAAAAGCCCGAGAGCGGAGTGCTCTAAGTGTCATCATTTGTGTGATTGCTAGATTACGCAAAACATGCCATGTGTCCCTTGAAAAGATTGACGAAAGATACCAAGTGTCAACATCTGCGGTCTCTCTCTTTTGTTTCGTAAAGACTATGGTGGGTCCCAGGTGAGTTGATAAAGTAAGTGGATGCTGCCATGTGTCATCTTCTGTAGGACTCTCAAATGCAAAAAATGCCACGTGTCACTTGCTGAGATCAGCAAAAAGTGGCCAAAGCAAGCGAGAAAGACATGAAGGAATTGCTAAGGAGGATGACGGGCTCGAATGCATTTAAAGGCCAAAATGCCAAAGGGAAGAACCACTACTGGAAGAGCGTAAAGAGCTAGCAAAGCTGATGATATAGCCCTGAGAGCTCAAATGCCAAGAAAATACAAAACCAGAAAGGGAAAAGATAGCCCGAGGGCTCAAATCATAGCAGAAAGAGGGAAAGGCCAAAATATCTTCAAGGAAGTTATTTCTAGTAGGTGAAACAGTGGATCAAGCAGACTCCCGAGAATGCCAAATCAAGGACACGGCCTATTTTTCCTTCCATGAAGTAATGGCAAATTAGATAGCTGCATAGACATCAGGAAAAGGACTAGACAATCCATACTAAGGAAAAGACCTATTAGAGGAATGGACACACCATAGTTATGGCAATGCATTGTTCCTATCATGGTCCCTCCAGACAGAACTGAAGGTGCATTGAAGGCATTCAATTCAGCATGGGCCTTTTTCATGAAAACAAGCACCCAAGTCTTTTTTAGAGTGTTATATATTGTAATCTCTCATTTGTTACAAGGGAGATCTTCCTGGTACCAGAAGCAAAACTCTGCCCAAATTGAAAGGCATTACTGAGACTTTGAGCTCAGATTGTTCATCATATTTATTTATTTGAATTAGAAAGCAAGTTACTTTCAAACTTTGTGCTGTTATAACTTGTATCATTCTAGGAGATTGTTCTTATGTCTATTTCCTAAATGTATTCTTGTTTATGTAATTTAACAAGCAGAGCTAGTGGAAGTGATAAGGAAGGTGTCCTGAAGCCAGCTACTTTCAGACTTTGTGTTGTCATAGTTGTCTTCAGTGTGTGTTTATTTTTTGTTTCTATGTAAAGGACCTTGGGACGACTTTGTGGCCCCATTATTCTTTGTATCTCACTCTTGGGAAGTTGAGGTGGAGACTTTGTGTTACATCTCAATCTGTTGGTTACTACACCCTTTTTATTGGCTACTTATCCTACCTGAAAGAACTCCTACTGTCCCTTGCAAGAACACTTCTGAAAGAAGAGAAGTGCCTTAAGTGTTTTCATCAAGATTTTCTCCTTTGTTTGTGAACATCATCTCTGAAAGAAGAGAGATGGATGGTGTATCCTACCCCTGAGTGTTATTTTTTGCTTATCTATTTATATTATATAGCATATCATATCTATATAGAACCTCCCGTTGATGAGAGGAGAGATTTGTCCACCTCTGATGTAGTAAACCTACACACTGGGCTGACCAATCTCCTTTACTATGGACGAAAAGACCTATTTTTCTCAATCAGACAGCTGACTGACAAAATATTCACCCAACAGTCTTTTTGGTGATTCCACTGGGGACACAATAATTTTGTACAATTTGGAACCTCAAGTTTCAGATTGAAACATCACCTGTGTCTTACCCATTTTCATTATAACCTTATCCATGTATTCTGCTGTGGAAGAATGAACTACTCCAGTGCTTTCCCATTGTTAAATTTCCCCTAGCCTCATGCAACAGTCTTTTTGGTGACTCCATTGGGGAAGAGCGTGCAATTTGAAGTCTCAAGCTTTAAGCTGAAGCAAAACTTGCTCTTTTCCATTTTTGTTCTACAATCTGGCAACTCCACGTTGTACTAAAAGCCAAAAATATCAAGGTGTTGTTAACCCTACTTTTGAGTTGGTGCCGCAGAGAAATTTTGAGTTATTTCCTCCACAACCTCACCTTCAACGAACTAGGAGTCTTCATCCTAGCCCTACCAGGTCACTAACACAAGGCAAAGCTTCTTTTTATACTGCTAGCAGAGCTTTGCCTATCCATACTCCACCTAGATTTGTGATCCCACTTCTGCATAATCAAATCATGGCTCAAGGCCCCTAGGGTAACTCTTTTGGTCCACTAAATTTAACTCCACCTCTGTATGAGCTTCCACGCAGTTCAAGAAAGAATTTCATCAAATTATTTGGTGATGGAAAAGTTCATCCTGATGAACACATTGTAGCTTTCAGCATAGCCTATGGCGTAATAGGGGTGGAATTTGAAGACATAGCAGTCAGGCTATTCATGGAGACACTACAAGGCATTGCTGCAGACTAGTTCTACCATCTACAAGCTCAGTCAGTGACCGATTGGAACACTCTTAAAGACAAATTTGAAGACAGATTCAAACCTGCTAAAGATGCGCATGCCTTGCTAGCCCAACTCACATAAATGAAGAAGGAAACCCATGAACCTATGAGGGACTTCATTTCCAGGTTCAACAAGCTGAGGCATAGGATTCCCATGATCACCCAGCCGACACCTCAAAATCTCAAGGGTTTTTTCATCAACTCACAGCTACCTGAAGTGAGTTTCTTACTAAGAAGGGCTAGACACATAGACCTTGCTGTTGCTCAGGACTTGGCTATTGAGGTAAAAGATGACCTTATCTTGGTAGGAAAGATAAGGAGAGACCCTAATAAAGGTAAATCCTCTTTCTCTTTTGAATAATCACCTACAGTCACCACTGACCCAATGGTACAAAAGCTAGCAAATGAAGTGCTAGCTCTCATAAAGCAAATGGCACAAGGGATGTCATCTGCTCCTGCATACAGAGATATCCCAAGGAGGACATTTTAGAATTAGGCATATCAAGGAAATACTACCAAGAATCAAGGACAACTAAATCACCTTCCTCCTCCACACAGGAACCTCACCCTCAAAGCACCTCCAACCAACTCAGCAGTTGGATATCTTGAAGCTGAATCAGATTTCTCATTCCAGCTTGAGTTGAATCTTGAAGATGATGTTAATCTCATCACTGAGAAAGAAGAAGAATTAGCTAGTGACTCCAACATTAGTTTCCTAAATTATCAGGATGAACCCAAAAGTAAAGGTAATGGAGCTGAGGGATCATATGCTGTATTCACCCAGTCAAAGAATCAATCAACTCAACCAATGAAAGTAGAGGAGCAACCTCAACTAGTAGTTTCAATTGCTAAGTAGGGATCCACTCTTCCTTTCCAGCCAAAGGACTTGGTGATTGCAAGAAAGGTTAGTACCTCAAATGCCCCTACACCTTCTACTTCAGATTCGCAGTCCAGTCCTCCCCCTTCCAAAAATAAAAATGATGAATTCCCATCCTCTGCTCCTGGCTCATTCCAGGCATTTGACATAATTGACCATATAAAGAAAACTAAAATTCAAATGTCTGAATTTGAATTTTTGCAGTCCCATCCTAAGCAATTAGATAAATTAGTTCAGTGTGTGAAGAACTAAAACACCCCTGTAGGACAAGCAATTCCCAAGGTGACTTGTGATTCTCCCAAGAATGCACCCATTGGGAACAACCTTGTCATTAATCCCCCTGCTGCTCTTGGCAGGACTGAACCTTTCTATGTCTCATTACTGATAAATAGACATCAGTTGAACAACTGCATCATTGATTTTGGGGCCTCAGACAATGTTATGCCTACCAAAGTGGCTAAATCCCTTGGCCTTACACTGACCAAAACCTCTAGTAGATGCTTCTCTATGGAAAACAATCAAGTACCACTACTGGGGCAAATCAAGGATGCCCAATTTGTATTTACAACATTCCCAGACAAGAGAATCAAGATGAATGTCTTGGTGGCTGATGTCCCTGCATCCTATGGCATCCCTCTTGGGCAGAATTTTTACAGGGATGTTGGTGGTGAATTGAGCATGGACTTATCTGAGGCAAGGATTCCAGTCAAAGGTGTTATGAAGAGGCTACTCCCTGAGAAGGAAGTGAAATACATGGTTACCTAGACCTCAGTACTTGAAGCTCAAATTTTGTTTGAGTCTTTAGGCATGAGTAACTACTTTTTATCCACAGTTGAATTCCATGAAACGCCTATTAAAATTCTTGAAGGTGACAACTTGAAGATTAGTTCAGCTGGAACAACAGAAGAATTGGCTGAGTGTAATGCAAGTGTGGAAGAATCTCCCCCTCTGAATGAAGAGGAATCCAAAGATAAATCAGTATTAAATGAGGTATGGATTATAGAATTTGATGGAAGCTACTCCTCCACTAGTTCAAGAGCTGGAGTTATACTAATATATCCTCAAGGAGATATTTTTCCTTCATCCTACAAGTTGAAATTTAACAACACTAATAATACAACTGATTATGAATCTTTGTTGCTTATATTGAAGGCTGCTTGAGACCAAGGCATCAAACTCCTTCATGCTAAAGGAGATGCTGAACTGGTGGTTTGTTAGGTGAGAAACCTGTATCAAACCAAGAATAAAAGATTGCACCACTACCGCAACCTAGTCTGGGACCAAATTGAAAGCTTTGATGCTTTCAGCATCTCTACCATTCCTAGGGAATTCAATGACCAGGGTGATGCACTAGCTGTCTCAGCTACTCTCTTGGTCTCCCACTCAAAATTCAAAGGAGACAAGTACACTATTGAGTTGGTTTTTTGACCAAGTGTACCTAATAATGTCAGTCATTGGCAAGTGTTCAACAATGAAAATCAAATCATTACCTTCCTGGAGCAAAAAGATAGTTTTTAATGGCTGTATTTTGATGGCAATGAACCTTAAAAGTGTGAACCAGCTCCTGAATCAAATACAGACACAGGTGAGGAGTTCCTACAACTTAAAGGGAATAAGATTTCCAAAGGCTTGGTTTCTCTTGAGAAACTGTTTGACAAACATGACATATTTGTCAAATAGCAACAAACATATTCAAGCTCCTCCCAGGAGTTCAATCAAGTAAATCTGAGAACCAAGGGAGAACCCAAGATGGTTACCATTGGGAAATGCTATACTCCTGAGGAGAAATTCAAGTTCACTGCTCTACTCCATCAGTACATGGACATCTTAGCATACTCCTATGATGACCTCAAGTCACTCAAGCCTGATGAAATTTGACATGACATTCCTCTCAAGGCTGATTCGGCACCCTATAGGCAAAATTCCATGCAGTATAATCCAAAAATATCATGTACCATTTTTTTTGAGATACAAAAAATGCTAAATTCCAGGATAATCTTCTCAATCCATCATTCCACATGGATTGTAAATATAGTGCATGTAAGGAAGAATAATGGTGAAATTTGCCTCTGTGTGGATTTCAGGAACTTAAATCAGTCATCCTTAAAGGATATCTATCCTTTGCCAATCATGGATCAAGTGCTTCAGATAGTGACAGGTTCAGAGATGTTATCAATGCTAGATGGCTTCTTAAGATATAATCAGGTTGAAGTTGGTGAGGTAGATCAACATAAGACTGCTTTCACCACACCTTGGGGCACATTTGTATATAGAAGGATGCCTTTTGGCTTGATAAATGCTGGTGCCACCTTCCAAAGAGCAATGGACCTTGCCTTCAAAGATGAAATGGGTAAGTTCATTATAGTTTATCTTGATGACTTGGCCATCTTTTCTAAGCATCACCTAGATCATATATGCCACTTGCAACAAGTGCTAGAGCGTTGTCGTCAGAATGGCATTTCCTTAAACCCCAAGAAGTTAGTTTTTGGAGTAATAGAGGGGAAACTTCTCGGACACATTGTGTCCAAAAGAGGCATAAAGATTGACCCAAACAGAGTCAAGTCTATCCAAGAGCTTACCTTGCCCACAAGTAAGACTGTTGTTCACTCTTTCTTTGGAAAGGTGAATTTCTTACAAAGGTTCATCCTTGAGTTTGTTGAGAAGACCAAGCACATTGTAAATATGATGAAGAATAAGGCCACCTTCAACTGGACTAAAGAAGACAAGTCAGCATTTGAGGATATCAAGACTGCCATTACCCACGCCCCATTTCTAGTTTGTCTAGATTATACAAAGGATTTCTTCATGTATAGTTATGCTTCTGAACACACACTTTCAACCATCCTGGTTCAACAGAATGAATAAGGGGTGGAATCTCCCATTTCCTTCATGAGCTATCCTTTCAAAGCTCATGAGTTGAAGTATTCAAACATGGAGAAGCATGCTTATGCGGTGGTCAAGGCAGTGAATTATTTCCATTTCTACATCCTCAATTCATGAGTTATTGCTCTAGTTCCTGATACCACGGTCAATCCATATTAACTCAGTAGAAGTTCAAAACCAAAAGAGGCAATTGGATTGTAAAGATCCAAGAGTTTGATCTGGTCATCAAGCCAACAAAGTTGGTACGGGGAAAGGGCCTATGCCTATTAATTAATGATAACAAGCCAGAAGGAACAGGGCATGAATAATCAGAAGAAGAAGACACACCAACATTCCTCTTTGTCTCCAACACGAATGAGTGGTCTTTAGGTATTGCTCATTTCCTTACTTATAGTGAGTGTCCTGCTCACTTATCTTATAAAGAAAGGAGAACTATCAAGCTAAAAGCTGTAAATTTTGTCCTTTGGGACAACAGCCTATATAAGAGGAGCCTTGATGGAGTGTTCCTTCGTTGTGTGGACAAGGAGCAGCAAAGCCAACTTCTGAAGTCCTTCCACAATTTGGCCTATGGAGGACATTTCTCTGCTCCTGTAACTGCCCATAAAATCCTGCGAGCCAAGTATTATTGGCCAACTCTCTTTTGAGACACATATAAGTGGGTAAGAAAATGTGAACTATGTTAGTAGTTTATTGGGAGACCCAAGTTAGCTGTCCTGCCTCTCAAGCCAGTGGTCATAGAGGAGCCATTTTAGCAATGGGGAATTAATTTTATTAGAGCTTTAAACCCATCTTCAAGTGTTGGACATAATTATGTCCTTACAACAATAGATTACTTCACCAAGTGGGTGGAAGAAATTCCAACTAAGCATGCTACTTCAGAAGTGATATGCAATTTCCTCAAGGAGAATATCATTTCCAAGTTTGGGGTCCCAACCAAGATTGTCACTGACAATGTTGCATGTTTCACTTCCTAAGAGATCACTCAATTCTGTTTCTACTATGGGATTACACTCTCCCACTCTTCCAATTACTTTTCATAAGGGAATGGACAAGCTGAATCAAGCAATAAGAACCTGGTGACTATCATCAAGAAGCTGGTGGATGATAACCAAAGCACATGGCATAAAGCATTGGTTGATGCTGTATGGGCAGAAAAAATTACACCAAAGAGAGTAATTGGTATGTTTTCTTTCCAACTTCTTTATGGTATCAATGCTGAGATACCAATCACCTTGGAATTGCCAACATTGAAATTGGCTAAGGCAATTGAGAATCAAAATATGAGAGCACCCTTGATAAGAGGATCATTTGCCTGACTAAGCTAGATGAGCAGAGAACTATGGTGGTAGACTGAATTGCTGCCCACCAAATTCTGGTGAAGAAACTCTTTGACCAGAAAGTAAAAAATCATGATTTCCAAATTGGAGATCAAGTCTTGCTGTGGGACAAAAGGAGAGAGCCAAAGGGTGTGCATGGAAAGTTTGATTCTCTTTGGAGAGGCCTGTTTATTATCCATAAGCTAAATGGTGAGAATAGCTTCCTATTGAAATATTAAGACGGCACGGTCTTTTCTCTGCCTCACAATGGGCAGCACCTGAAGCACTTCAATTCCTAAAGTGTCAGATACGTTCACCTGTACATATGTATATCTGTATAATATTTGTTTCTTCTTTGTGTTGTTCATTTTTGTTTTTTTGGAGCCTTTCTTTTTGGGTAGCATGAATTCATAGCCCAATGACATACTTCAAGGCACTGGAGATTCTGATTTCTACTCCCCTCAGATGTTCCAAGTTTTCAATTGAAGGAAGTTCCCCAACTGGAGCCAGCTGTTGTCCCCAAAAATGAGTGACATTTTTGGGACAACCTATGAACTATTTTTGTTCAAAAGACCAAAATCATCTCTCCCCTTTTCAAAAATTGTTCTGAGCATTTGAGTTCTTCATTTTTAAAGCTTTTCCAAAAATCTACGGACTCAACATGCTTGAAATTAGCAGACCCAACAGGTTCAAAGGCTTCTGTAGGCGAGTTCAATCAAAAGAACAAGTTTCCAACACTTAGTCATTTCGAGGATTGGTTCGGTGCCTCAGTTCAACCAAAAGAGTTCAATCGAAAAGCTCCAAAGAACATAGGCTTGAACTATTGAACCTTGAACCATTTTGGTTCAACGGGTTCAATGACCAGTTGGTTCAATGCGCTTGGTTCAAAAGATCAAAAAGACTTAGCCAAATAACGAAGAATGAACTGATTGAACCATTAAACCATTGAACCAAAGTTGGTTCAATTAGTTGGTTCAATTGATAGGTTCAAGGGGCTGCCCCAAAGCCAAAGGAACAAGTACCCTTGTGGAGGGCAGTGAGCAAAAGCGGACAAAGTTGGAAATCCCTCAGGAAAATAACTAAGTAAAAGAGGCCAAAAGAATTCTTTCGAAAGTATTTTTCATGGGAAAATGACTAAAGCAGAATTCCTTCAGACTTTTTATCTGAAGGAATTCACTCGAAAGGAAAACCTGAAGAAATTGAAAAGAACAAACGGCTAAGTAATGGAAACTTTCCTTCGGACTTTTTGTCTGAAGGAAAAGCCTGATGGAAAAAGCCTGAAAGCCAAAATCCCGTCGAAGAAGCAAGAAACCGCCAGGGAATTTTAACCCTGAAGGCCGCTCAAAAAATCCCGAAGGGTAGGTACTCTTGCGGGGGGGCGCTTGACAACAAAGAAAAGACTATTTTAAAAGCCCAAAGGGACACCTTCCCTTCGAGGCATCCAAAAGGCTGAACAAAGACTTAGACAAAAAGGGCTTCAAAGAATGAACTGATTGAACCATTGAACCATTGAACCAAAAGGTTCAACAAGTTCATAGGTTCAAAGGTTTAACCAGTGCGATAAAGATCAAAGGGACTTAGAATGATAAAGGAAGTAATGATTGAACATGACAAAGGATGAACCAATGAACCGATTGAACTTTGAATCAAAAGAGTTCAAAGTTCAATGGTTTATAGGTTCAAAGGTTCAAAGGCGGCCTCAGTCAAAGAAAGAAGCAACAAATAGGTGGTTCAACAGATGGTTCAACCAAGGAGTGGGAAAGCGATTGAACCAGGAAGTGATGGAACAAAAGAGACAGAATGAACTGATGAACCAATGAACCAATGTACTTTTAGTGGGTTCAAAGGTTTAAGGTTCAACATGGTTCAAGTGGCTAGCGACCATTGACAGCCCCACGAACATCAAATTTAAAGTAAGGGAATATCCATTGAAATTCAAATAAAGTGTAGAACTTAAAGGAAGAACCAAGTGATTGACCAAAAAGATAGAATTTCTACAGATTTTTTCAAAGGCCGATAGGGAACATTTCCTTCAGACTTTTTGTCTGAAGGAAATTATTAAGTGAAAGAGCCGTTAGAATTCTTTCAAAAGTATTTTCCGTGGGAAAATTACTAAGGCAAAGCCTGAAGGAAATAAGCCCGACCAATGGAATGCTCGAAAGGAAAAAGCCCTAGAGCAGAGCGCTCCAAGTGTCATCATCCATGTGATTGCTAGATTATGTGGAACATGCCACGTGTCCCTTGAAAAGCTCGATAGAAGCCACCAAGTGTTAACATCTACAGTCTCTCCCTTTCATTTCATAAAGACTGTGGTGGGTCCCTGGTGAGTTGATAAAGTATGCAGATGTTGCCACGTGTCATATTTCATAAGACTCTCAAAAGTGGAAAATGCCACGTGTCACTTGCTGAGATCAGCAAAAAGTGGCCAAAGCAAGTAGGAAAGACATGAAGGAATTGCTAAGGAGGATGACGGGCTTGAATGCATTCATAGGCCAAAATGCCAAAAGGAAGAACCACTGCTGGAAGAGCGTAAAGAGCCAGCAAAGCCGAGGATATAGCCTTGAGAGCTCAAATGCCAAGAAAAGACAAAACCAAAAAGGGAAAAGATAGCCAGAGGGCTCAAATCATAACAGGAAGAGGGAAAGACCAAAATATCTTCAAGGGAGTTATTTCCAGTAGGTGAAACAGTGGATCAAGCAGACTCCTGAGCATGCCAAATCAAGGATGTGGCATGTTTTTCTTTTTATGAAGTAATGGCAAATTAGACAGTTGTGCAGACATCAGGAAAAGGACCAGACAATCCATATTAAGGAAGAGACATATTAGAGGAATGGACACGCCATAGTAATGGAAATGCATTGTTCCCAACACGGTCCCTCCAGATAGAACTGAAGGTGCATTGAAGGCATTCAATTCAGTGTGGGCCTTTTTCATGAAAACAAGTGCCCAAGTCTTTCTTGGAGTGCTATATATTGTAATCTCTCATTTGTTACAAAGGAGATCTTTTCATTACCAGAAGTAAAACTCTACCCAAATTGAAAGGCATTATAGAGACTTTGAGCTCAGATTGCTCATCATATTTCTTTGTTTGAATGAGAAAGCAAGTTACTTTCAGACTTTGTGCTGTTATAGCTTGTATCATTCTAGGAGATTGTTCTTATGTCTATTTCCTAAATGTATTCTTGTTTATGCAATTTAATAAGCAGAGCTAGTGGAAGTGATAAGGAAGGTGTCCTGAAGCCAACTACTTTCAGACTTTGTGATGTCATAGTTGTCTTCAGTGTGTGTTTATTTTTGTTTCTATGTAAAGGACCTTAGGATGACTTTGTGCCCCCATTGTTCTTCGTATCTCACTCTTGGGTAGTCGAGGTGGAGACTTTGTGCTACATCTCAGTCTCCTAGTTACTACTCCCTTGTTACTTGCTACTTATCCTACTTGAAAGAACTCTTGTTGTCCCCTACAAGAATACTTCTAAAAGAAGAGAAGTGCCTTCAATGTTTTCACCAAGATTTTCTCCTTTATTTGTGAACATCATCTCTGAAAGAAGAGAGATGGATGGTGTATCCTACCCCTGAGTGTTATTTTTTGCTTATATATATAGTATATAGCATATCATATTTATAGGGAAGCTCCCCTTGATGAGAGGAGAGATTTTTCCACCTCTGATGTAGTAAAGTTGCACACTAGGCCGACCAATCTCCTCTGCTATGGATGATAAGACCTATTTTGCTCAATCAGATAGCTGACTTTCAAAATATTCACCCAACAATATATAACAACATATAATATATCCAAAGTATATTAGAGTTATGCCCTTTGGGCACCACTAGGTCCTAATGCCTACCCCCTAAAGTACCTATTTGTACACCTATAGAAGTAGCCCACTACCCTGGTGTCACCACACTAGCACCACTTGACAAGCTCATTCTGTACTCACCCCAATGGGGCTCATCAGGTCACCACCTCAAAATTATAGCCTCATAATACTGTAACTCCTCCACTATAGCCATGTATCATGCCATGGGGATGGTATCCAATGGTCCTATATGTGCCATTTTTCCTCCTCCTCTCTACCTCAAGGAGTCCCTCTCCAGTGTAACCAAGGACAGTGAAGCCCTCACTTGGTCCCTGTCACCTATAAGAGTAGCAACCTAACCTTGTAGTGCCATGACCTATGCCTATGCAACAACTAGTGTTGCTCTTGCCTGAGTATTTGGGGTACCCCCTATTCTTGTGCCCTCTGGCCCCTTATCCTAATTGGGTCCACATCCATACCCCCTACCACCATCACCATCACTAATATCTACTACTGCATATAGTGCCTAGTACCATGTCATGTACCAATATATAATGCTAATGTAATCTAAATATAACCTAGTTGGTAACTCCTTGTGATCTAGATGTGGTTCTAGCAATAAGATTTATGAGTCCTCATGCTTATACCTAGGAAATACACCTAGAATACCCTGTATGAGGCCAAACTATCTCTTCACCCTATCAAATGGGATGAGCTCTACGTCTCCATCCCTCCAGTCGAGAATCCATCTATAACTCTGTAAGGATAAATTCTACCTCCTATAGCCATGCCATATTGTAAATTGGACATTGGGTCTCCAGATAATGTTATTGATCACCAGTGCACCTAGTGCATCCCTAAAACAATCCACATTGTGTGCTCCTCCCCCTGTACCTGAAATAACAAATTCACCTCTCCACCACATTAAAATGATTGGGAACTTAATCTGCATGTATCTTGCCCATGATAATCCCACTGTCCTCCACCCTTGGATGTGCTTATAGGCCCAATAGTGTAGAATCAGGTTGACACTAATCCCATACCTCTTGTGGGACCTAAACCCTCACAACTCCCTATATATCTACACCAAGAGTATAGGTACCCAACCGAATATAGTCCACCCTAGTAGCATCTCAACCAACACCCCTAATAGCAAATATGGGAACCTCTCGTTACTTGAATTGGGAAGAGTAAAGCATGCGATGACCATCATAGGCATCATCTTGAGTCTTCTCTCACCTAGAGCCCTTTGGTAGAGTGTGCTATAGCTAAACCCCCCAAATATGCCATCTAACCCTATCACTATCATCTCTATACAATAGCTCAATGTGATCCTCTCACTCCTCTTACTCTATGTGATAGATCAAATCACCCTGGAGAGGAAGCCATGTGATCTTATGTACATCTTTAAGCAAGATCATCATCTCGTTAGTTGGTAGTAGGAAGGTGTTCATAGCTATATCCCATCTCTCGATGAGAGCTATGATCATAGACGTGTCTCAAGGCACATGTTGATAGTGCCTCATCACTCCTAGCCTAACCTCTTCCATATGGGCCTTGTCAGTTAGGGTCATCCCCTGGTGGATCTCCATGAAGATGCATGGTACTCAATCGTGCATCTATATCTGTTCCCAATCCTATAAACATTCATTACAAGAACTTAGTTTCCTATACTATTCACACACTTCACCTACCCTTCACCTATTTGACCATAAAAAAACTAGCATTTACCTTCTTTTTTTCTCTTTGCTATCATCTAGAAATATTTACCCAACCCACCTAGCCTCAACCATCTATAAATCTAATATTATTTCCCAATCCAAACTAACCCTAGACACTTTTTTAACATTTAAACACAAAATTAGATGATTCGACCACCAACAGTCATGGTGATTGCTGATGGTTAGGTGTCCATAGATTTATAGATATCAACCATTGATGGTCAGCTTGACCATTGACGGTCAATGTGGGTATTTTGACCAAAACCCTTGACCTACCCATAATCCCTCAAAACTACCTAATTTTCCACATAATGCCTCACTTTCCACTCAAACCCACCTCTATTTGAAACTACCCCTAAATAATTTCCACCCCTACCCACCAAATCACCCAAAAACCCTAAACCCTAACTATGACATAACCATCCCAACCTAAAAATTTAATCTACTACCCTTAAACCCTAATGTAATTACAAATCAAGCTAATCTACTAATTTTAAAGAATCCCCTACCTTATTTCATGACCACCATCATGGAGTCAGCCATAAACCTACCCATCCTCATCTGTGTCCACATGATCCCTACATCCTTACTGGTCCCCTGAGTCCTCTTGATCATGCCAACTCAATAGGCCCACATCAGCCATCACTATAAACAATTCTTTGCCCAATACACCGAACACTAGAGCTCCAACATCAAAAAATGATAAAATTTACAATGAGTAAAATTTAAATCATTTTTCACTTTTGACTGACAGCCTTTTAGGGTTTACACCCTGACTGTTAATGGTTAGGGTAATCATCGATGATCACCTTTGAGAACCTTGACCATCGATGGTCAGGAGGCTCACCTTTTTGATCACCTATAATCATCCCCTCTTTTTCTCGGCATAACCAAATCACTTAACCACCCATGGAGACTACCTTCTTCACCCACCTTGATCACCTCATCATCTCACAATTGGTTAATTAGGCCCAATTAGCACATGTTTTATGATGAATTTTTTCTTAATCCCTTTGATTACAATGATAACATTGTCATGTTGACCACTTTTTGAATTTGCACCACCTCACACTTACCTTACCCACTTGTGTCTTGTCAGGAGCACTTCTTAACTTAGATACCTGTGATACTTGACCCATTTGTGTTTTCATCGATAACACTTCCTACCTTTTATACCCACCAAAAGATAGACATTTCCTAGGAGACTTGCATTTATGAGTGTACCTAACTAATAAATGTAATTACAGTCACGTAATCCACTTATCACTTGCCTTTCTAGTACTGACTGTTATTTTTACCAACTATGGCAACCTAGTCTATGCACGATCTTGGTTATTGCACTTTTTGTCATACTTTATTCACTTATTTTCACTTTAGTGCCCAACCCATCACCAAACTTCATGATGTCCACCGTCATCATCACTTTTATCCATCGTATCAAACCTATACCTGATTCTATTTTACCTCATTAACTCCTAGTTTGAGGGGGAACACCTCCTCCCATACTCAAGGTAATCAGACCTTTGACTAGAATTTATTATTGTTTTATAGCTTGTTGATTCAAACACTCATAACAAAAAGGGGGAAAATGTAGACACCAAAAATCTACATACCATGATTTTGAATGTTGAAATTCCTTAGGACCCCCTAGGACCAATATGACCCTTCAACCCCTAACCGAGCCTAACCCACAATTAGTTTGCTCAACTAACCTAACCTACCCTTTTACCCACTTTTTTACCTTCACCCTCATCCATAAATGGTCAGGATGACCACTAAAAATCACCTTGACCATTGATAGTCAGGGTGCACCTCCTTAACCACTAATATATAAACCATATACCTTGTTTTTTTATAAATAACTTGTCTAAATCCACATGCAAGCCATTTCATGTGCAAGTTAAAATTAGAAGGCCTAGTTAATGTCTTTTTGCACCTCTCCTTACTTACCTATAAGAAGAAAGGAGCATGGAGGTGAGATCTATATGTAATTTTTATCAAGAGCTTGTGCATCTAGAGTTCTTTTATTTTGCAGGTCAATCATCATCATCAACCTAAAGATCCAACCATTATATCAGAGAGCCAACTTGCCATCACCGCTCGACCAAATCATCAAGTACCGTTACTCTATTGAAATCATGTCAGATTCTACCACTAAGTCAACCACCTCAATCACCCACCTGATCAACCTTCTGAAAGATAAGTATTTGTCTTCCAGTATTCAATTACTTTAGTTGCTTTTCAAACTTATCACAAAACCAACCCATCTCTTGAAATCCAAATTTTTGATCTCATTAATATGACCATTTATTAACCTAGACCTACACATAGTAGTCATTAATGGTTGTCTCAACCATTGATAGTTTATCCAACCGCCAATGGTCACCCTAACCACCAATGGTTACCTTAACCATCGACAATCATCCTAACTACCGATGGTTATTGTGGAAAGAAACAATAACAAGTTATTTCCACCTACCTACCCTCAACCTAATATAATTTTTGTGTCCCTACCTATTCACAAACTCTTCCCTGATTTTTTGAAATAGATTTGAGCTATTTAGCACTAATATTGGCCTGTTTATCGTTATATTAATCATGTCTAGTCTATTTCTTTAGCAAGCATTTCTTATGTTCAATTTTAGTACCTTTTTATTATTATCACAAGTAATTTTTATTCTATTTATAAACTTAATTGTTTAAAACATGTGGATTTACAACCCCTAAAGAAGCTCTTGCTTCTGGGATCTAGCTAATGCTAGGCAATTCACTTAGCTATCTATCTAACCAACCATTTGCTTTAGTACTATTTTATTTGTAGGTCATCCTCCCAAGCCAAAAAGGAGTTTATACACAATATTTTGATTCAATGTGCACATAATCAAATAGGTTTTTCAACCATACCCACATTTAGTTTCTTCTTCTTCCCTTTCCAAAATATAATCTAAAATTCATTGAAACACTCTCCACTAACCAACTTTTGGTTTGATCTAAGAGATTTTAAATGCGAGATAAAACTCATTAATATGTCTTGCCCATGTTCAATTATAGAGAATATTCCTAGGTTTATCTAGAGGACTCACCCATGAAAGCATGGGAGATGATGGCTTGTCTTTAGCCCTAATAGTTATCTTGCATTGTGTAACTAAAGTTGGCTTAGGTTGCACACCCAGGGAGGAGGAGATTCTCTTAAGGGATACATCTAATCAAAATTAACTTTCACTCCTCAAACTTGATTGAGACTGGATAAGGGCTAATCTAGTCTTAAAACACCTATCTAAATTTGTATGCATAGATGATTCATCGATTGGGCTAACAAGACACAAGATATGCCCCCCACTAACCAACTTTTGATCTGTTCTAAGAGATTTAACATTGAGAAAAAACTCATTTCTATGTCTCACCTATGAATCCTTTTGTGGTTGCTTATAGGAATCATATATGCAAGTGTGGGAGATGATGACTCATCTCTAACCATCATAGTTCTCCTACACAACACAACTAAAGTTGGCTTAGTTTTCACACTCAAAGATAAGAAGATTCTCTTAAGGAATGCATCTGTTCAACTATAAATTTGACTTCCAGGGATTAATCAAGACCATATAAGATTTTTTATAGCCTTAAAATATCTGATTGGATGTTTCTACATAGATGATTCATATATTAGGCTAACGAGCCATAAGATATGCCCCCACTGACCAACTTTTAGTTCATTCTAAGAGATTAGGCTAAGAGAAAACTCATTGCCATGTCTCATCCATGTTAAGTTATAGGTAATCCTCCTGGGGTTCATTAGAGGACTCATCTATGCAAGTGTGTGATTTTATAGCTCATCTATATCCCTTATGATTCTCATGCACCATATGATCAAAGTTGGCTCAATTTGTTTGTCTCTAATCCAAAATAACGGTTTGGTTATTGTTAAAATGCAATCTTCTTGCAATTAAAGATAAATTATTATCTAAAGCATGTGTGTACATGTTTTTATTATATGAATGAAAGATATTCAATTTAAATTTCAGTGATTTTGTCCTTAATTTAAGTCCTTGTGCTTGAAACCCCTCTATACCCTATTTTTATGTGTGTCAATAGTCCTTGCAGTCAATTGTAGTACATGTGAAACTTTGCATGGGATTCGTTTAAGGTTTGAAGAAGTTGAGGAAGGTAATTAGTACCATGGTATAGGTTTTATAAGTATCATATATATTTTAGGTTTTATGAACAATTCTTAACTATCTCTCGGGTCTCTATAAACCTATGAAACCCTAGAACAAGGTTTTCTTCACAAAAAGGTCCATAACTTTAGATTCAATTGGTGAAACATTTTAAAATTTTATATGAGGTTACTATAAGGTGTTTTCCAACTAATACACATGTTTCCAAGCTAAATTAAGCCTTGTGGAGAGTGAAATCAATGACTATGTTCTGTGTTCCTATAGGTGGTCACTGAGAGAGTGTGGAAAATAAAAGATTTGATTATTGACCCTATTGTTTAGTTATAAATATTATAGAGAAGATTTATCATTATTGTGAGGTCATTATAAATTCATTGAGAAGATAATCTAACCATTTTGGTAATTTAATTGAGATAAGTCATTTCTATGAAGGCAAATTAGGCCTAGAAGAGGCTTACTACCAAAAAGGAGAGATTTGGATTGTTTTTGTGTTGTATGAAGGTTTGTCAATGTTGTATGACTTTTGTAAACACTCTTGAAAGATATATCAAACCATTTTATGGTTGTATTGAGCCAAAACCATTCAAGAGATTAAATTAGGCCTACACAAGCCTAGAATTATCTTGAGATGATCTCTTTTAAGAAACCAATAGACTAAAGATTGGTTTATGACTAATATGAGTAACCTATAACTATTGAAAGATAATTAAAATTTATATTTAGAATATCTAAGAGATAAAACATTTATTCATGTTTAAGATCTCTATTAGGAAACACCAATGGTTAGAGCTAAAACATGAATAAATGTTTAAGGTCTAACCATTAGCTTTTATAATTAGTTTTTTGGACTGGTGTAAAGGCATTTATGAGTTATATTCTTGATTTTATGTCTTTCATAGGACATGTGAGTTGTTTAAGCTAAGAGAGAGTGGTGTTTTGTCAAAAGAGTCTGAGTCAATATCCAAAGTAACAATTATGCTAGAAGTTGCAGACTCTTAGAGAAGATTGGAGTGAAGTTGATCCTTTTGGCATCACTTGAGGAGTGAGGTGACTCTCTTGGACATTGCTCTTTCTATCTAACTTGTACATTACCTTATAATATTTATATGGTTTCACCAACTCCACTAAACTTATTCTCACTTCTCTTTGATGTTCCCCAACTCATATCTCATCATCTAGAACTTTTCTTATCGGTCTCATATCATTTTAGTAAATTTTGCGTCATATGCTTTATATTTAGGCCTTTACTCAAGTCACTTGACAATAGCTCATAGTATGGGTTGAATGACTTTAATTTACACCATTTATGCTTCTCACACAACTTAATATACTTCCTTTTGAAGCTTAGACAATTTGAAACATGGATGTAGGGTTCCATTCATTCCTTGTGGACTCATAAATTCTCATTTTCTACAATCACATAATTTTGTCATAATACAGACTCCTTAATATTTGATCTTTTGGAACTCACTTGTACTTAAAATAATTATCCATGCACTTGAAACATTCAACTATACCTTCATATAATTTTATAGGTAATTAAATGTCACAACACATAATAATACCTATTGTACCTTCATACCCTCATCTAATATGTTATTGCACATAATACTATCCCTCCCTTATAGAAAAAATACTCATACTACCCATGCATATTTTAGATAAACTAATGAATTTGATATGCAAATCCAAATTAATACGTAATGAAATGTAAATGAGACAAGTAAATAGTAAATATCACATGCAAATGTAAAATATACATAATGATGAAGCACCTAACTTAAAACAAAATGTGGATTTTTTTAGCCCCATATGAAGTAATAATGACCACTAACCAATAATGTGTGTAAACATTAAATGATCAAAATAGAAAATATGCATAGGTAAAGGAATCTTATTTATCTAATTAGACCTCCTTGAAGGATCCTACTAGAGAATTAATATAACAAGAGTTGGCCATTAAGAATGTGATGAGATTGATTATTTGACATGAACAAGTAAAAGTGTGAGTAAGTAAGAGTATTGTCCTAGAAATCATCACATAAGTATTAAAGTGTAGATGATTTATATCAATATCTCAAGGGTCATGCCCTTAGGAGTGGTCACAATCCCTTTACAACATAATTTAAATTTTCAAACATAGTATTTTGAGGGAAACTCTTTACAATGATAAATTGACTTGTTTCAAGACAAATGAAGCATTCCAAGGCTTCTTATTGGTCATCTAAACCCTCCTAGACCTCCTAACAATTATGATCAAGTACAACTTATAATATTTACATCCCTAAAATTGATCACAAGTCCACTTACATCACAAGTCCAAATTGATATGTAATGAAATGTAAATGAAACAAGTAAACATAAAATATCACATGTAAATGTAAAATATACATAATGATGAAACACCTACCTTAGAGAAAAAATTGAATTTTTTTAAAGCCCCATATGAAGTAATAATGATCACTAATAAATAATATGTGTAAACATTAAATGATCAAAATAGAAAATATACATAGGTAAATGAAGCTTATTTATCAAATAGTATAAATGTGTATATGCAAAGTTCTATGTCATAATTTAACATAAATAATATGACATATATCAATAAAAAATGTAGACCATAAAATGTACATAAATAAAATACACCATATAGGCATACAATGTGGCCATATCATCATACAAAATCGATTATGCCTATAGCTAGACCTCTGGCACAACAACTAGCTCTCCTACTCCTCATTGCCTCTAAATAAATTGCACTGTGTTTCCATAGATGTAGAGCCAGGGGTGTTGGATGTATCAATACAAGGAGAGACTCTCCTCTCAACATGCGAATCATGAAATATTTGATCCACAGCCTCTGAAAATTGTTGTGTCTACATAACATATGAAATATAAAATTTAATGTATTAAAATTATATATTAAAAATGATAAATTTTTTAAGAACATTTTTTTTCAAAATGATTCTAGACTCATTGTATTCCATCTAAATGGTTGTCTAGGGCTACGAGACTATGTATACACCCATGATAGAGAATCCTATGGAGTATACATACATCATTATATATAGATGTGCATACATTTATGTAAATATGATATAGAATATCATTGCTTGAAGCTAAAAAATAATTTTACTATGTGTTCTCACCCATTTCCATCCTTGAATCATGATGTGTTATGAAGATAGTGGATCCTCAGATGTAACTACAACATCAAGAAAACCTTTTTTTCATCTATGAGGGGTGCCCATAACATCCCTAATCATCTATAAAACCAATAAATGAATAATGTGTGAATACAATGAGCATGATAAAAAATATATGACTATAATAAATATCTTAAAACATAGTTTTTTGTTCAAGGGAAAATAAATATACATGAATAAAAATGTAATTTTAAAGTTTCCAAACTTGAGTATAGAGTAAACTAGTGCCAATTACAGCCTCTACAATAGAGTCAAAGCCTGCTGAGCTACCCAAAATATCAATAATCATATATACAATCAACAAATAAAATGTTCAGTCAAATTAATTAGTCAATTAAGTAAACACATACTAGAAAATAAACTTCATATTCTTTTACAAACATAAACAAACTATAATTAAAATTAAACATGTATATCAAATATAAATGGTGAAGTAGATAACTCCTACACGATAGGTTGATGTGTCTTGAGAGGAGTTGGTGAAGCTACTACAACTGGAATATTGTTTGACATGCTATTGTGATGCATTGTTGAAGCATCTACACGTGACATATACTTTGGCATGTTAGTCTACTGAGATTCTATAGTAACTACAAAAGTAACACACTTAGGCATATTAGTGTCTTGAGGTAAAGAAGGAATTGTAGAGGGAATATAATGAGAATTAATGGTATCTTAAGATGCCAAAATAACTATATATGACATAAATTATTGGGTACTAGTACATTGCACAGATGTAGGTCTAGTCTCCAAAGATGTAGTCTATGTATGTCACACCTGAATAGGAGGTCCCATACACTTCCTCCCACATGATGCACAATGATGTACATGAACTGTATCATGAGTAGGAGGAGGGACACTAGAACTAATACTAATACCACCAAAACCACTAGTGCCACTACCTCTACCACTAATACCATTACCAACAACACCACTAACATCACTACCACTAGCACCAATACCACAACTAGATGTCTCACCACCTATAGGTTGGGTAGAAATATTTAATTTATGCATACCATGGTTAATCATAACTTGTGTCATACTCATAACCCCTTCAAGGGTGTCCATACATAAAATATGATACAAAATTTTAGGGATAGAAGCATATGTTATCATCCTTCTATTTATTTGAACTCAGTTAGGATGGTTTTGGTCTTGCCTAACACCAGGTTTATCAAATGGAGACCCACCTCCCCTATCTTGGGAGCCTTCACATCAAAATAATTTGGAATTTATAGCAGTAAAAACTCACAATAAAGTTTTATCCAAAAGTATAAAAAACCTCATTATTATTGTATGTAGTCTCATCAAAAACCATCTACCACCTATCTTAAAATTTATCTTTTATCTCATAAAAAAACCAATCAATACTAATATGTTTAAAATTCATCGGTGGTGGTTGGTTGGTTCCAGGCTTAACAAACAAAGTGTACACATCTTATTTTGTTATTTTTTTCTTAACATATTTGTATGACAATTTATTACAATGTAATTATTTTAGGACCTCTCTTCGATGCAACATTACGTCAAGTTACAAAGTTACATTTTCCACTTCACTAAAAATAGTCTCTAGTGTATTAACAAGTAAATCACATGCACTATCAGCTGAGGATGATGCAAACTATTAATGATTATTTTTAATTGTAAACATTTTGCATTGTATTATTCATATAATTCAACTTCTTCTTGTGTAAAATCAAATTGTTTAGGGTCTTATTCTACATTTTATTCACATAATGGGTCCATCATTCAATTGTGTATCTAGAATTATAGAAATATAGGTTTTTTTTAGGCAATGCAAGAGAATCTAATGCAAATTTTAATTTCAAAATCCTATATGCATAATAAAATAAATATAAATGGAAAAAATTAAATTTAAAAATCAACATACTTGAGATAACAACAAATATTTTGAATCCTATTGGTGAGATGCAAATCCAAAGCACACACATGGACTATGAGAAAATGGAGAGAAGGGAAATGCATTAAAATTCCTCCAAACCT
Source organism: Torreya grandis (assembly GCA_037957365.1). NCBI lineage: Eukaryota > Viridiplantae > Streptophyta > Pinopsida > Cupressales > Taxaceae > Torreya > Torreya grandis. Next base: position 2,280,313 of record JARHVA010001484.1, read on the forward strand.
ACAAAAAAGTTCCACGGGTTTTATAAAATACATAATCAATTAAAAAATAACAAAGGACATATGCCCTTTAGGCTTGGGCACAAGCTGGAGCCTCAAAAAATTAAAAAAAGGGTGTACATCCTTTTTCAAAGGTTTGTAAAAAAAATTACAAAGTTAGGGGATGTCAACTTTTTTATCCCCCCAATTTTTGTGCATCAATCCATGTAGATCATATTTTTGGTGTATTGGTTATTTAAATTGAATGATTAGTGTTAACATGTTTTTTTATAGGGTTTTATAGATCACTTATTCTTTTATTGGTTTTTATTCCATTACAGATCGACCACATTATCTGAAGAGGATTCTTGGAGATTTTTTGGTGATCACACTTTCTTCCTTGAAACTTTTGGCAACACCTTCTCTTCTTATTTATTTTCTATACTATTATAATTCTTCTTGAAATAAGTTTCTATCAAGGGGAAATATTATGTAATTTCAAATCCCTTCATTATTTGTAAAAGGTTTTCACTTTTGTAACTCTAAATTAAGATTAAGGGGGAGTGTTGGAGAATTAATCTTATTTGGGTCATTTCCTCAGTATTTAGGAGTGTGCTAGGTGAACTTTTATTTGGGATAATGTTTTATCCTAAATTTTATTCATGTGGAAAATATGTATTTATATGAACTATTAATTCACATAAATCTAGTGTCTATGAGGTGTCACTCACCTCTTTGTCCTCTTTAGGATTTTTGGAGTTACTTGCATGTAATTACACCTCCTACATGTCACACATATACTCCCAATTTGTAATAGGAATAGGGACGCTTGACACACATACTAAATATTGCACATATAACTCCTTATTTTTCCTAGCTCTATTTATTGAGCTCTTCTCCCCCTCTCTTCTTACTTTTTGGTAGTTATTCAATTTTGATCTTGATGTTTTATCTTTGTGATTCTATTTTGCCTTAATGCTACTCTCTCTCTCTCTCTCTCTCTCTCACACACACACACACACACACACACACACACACACACACACACACACACACACACACACACAGCTTCTACATGATATGTATTGGAAGATTCATTATTGCAAGGCTTCTAATAGATTATGGGGTTTTTATTTGTTTGATGGTTTTCCCACTTGTCAACTCTCATCTCAATCTTGGGGCTTGATTTTTTCTTGAGGTAATATTGTTTCATTATGATTCATTTATTTATTTTAAATGTTATTTAATTTTGATTTATAATAAATTGTAATAAGTCATGATTACAAAGGAGCAACAACAAACTACAACATGTGGTTGACTTGACTTTACCTCTGCCTTAAATGGAAAATCTTTGTAACACATGGTTCACTTTGTTACATCTACATGTTATGGTAAAAATATATAACATTTATAATGTTGGTAAAAAGATCTGCTAAAATTTATCCCCACCCAAAAACATTACAAGCATTATGAACTCTTGAAAACACAATGCACAATTTCTGAGAATAGTTAATCTCACTAGGTTCAAACATCAATATGACTTTAAAAATATGTCATATGCTCATCAAACCTATAGTTTGACCATAGAAATTACACTATGGTTTTTATTTTCATTTGGATTTTCACCCCTTGAGGAGATGTCTAGCTCTCCTCATCCAAGTGTCACAATGAAAACATCTCTCTTGTTGTGGGTAATAATCTGGTGAGATGAATCTCTAGAAGGGCTAGTTCCCTTGATGCACTCTTTGAAACACTCTCTTACCTATAAAATTTGCATGAAAAGGGTTAATAAGAAAAACTAATAAAAATAAAGGTGATGTACCAATATTGAATTTCCTCCTATTGACTGAACTTATACTACTTAGAGCTAAACAAAGCTTCTTTCACATAAAACTCACAACTCAAGATGGATTGTCACATAAATGTTTCATATGATAGGTTTAAGAGGTATTTGAATGCTTAAGAGGATAATGGATGATTCATTTGTGGAATATAGTTTTTAATCATTTATAAAAAACACATACACTTAAAAGATAACACTAATAAAGACCTGCAACAATTACTCTTCTACACATTTGGTGAACAATCAAGGATAACATGCTAAAAAAGATGATCTTCTACTAGACAAGACCAACAAGATTGTAATAAAAATCAATTATACATAATTTAATTAGGAAAATTAAATTATATTATTGCTTCAAGAGACATTCAAGTACAAAATTAGCCAGGGTTTCACCATCAACCAATGGAGGCTGCTAAAAAGAGCCAAAAGAGTCAATATTTATAGCCTTTGAGAGAAAAGCAAGACAAGGGAAGTCCAAAGGTCACTTGGACATTTTAAATATGATGAAATAGGTTAAAATTTCATGATAAATAAGTATGGTATGAACCATGCAATGTTAGGAGGTCCAAATGTCCATACAAGTCATGAAACTTATGAAAAGTGGCATAAAACTCCTAGTCTTGGCTCATAAAACTGCCTTCATAATTTGAACCTATTTTAACATCCCAAAAATGACTATGGAAAGTTATGATTATTGGAATTATATGGGAGGCCTTCATTCATGCCTCTCCATGAATTGGTTACATTCTTACTCATTTGGAAACTCTTGGAAGGAAGTCATCACTACTTGTAGTCTAAAAACTCCTTTTTTAGTCACCCCTCACACTTGGCCTAAAAATTAGTTTAAATTTTCCATAAAAATAAATGGGAGGAGTGAATTAAACTTATAAATACTATCCATATTCTTATACTATTTAGGTACACCTTAAAAGGGCTCACACTTGGAGTTTTTACCCTTCTCACCCTTGTGTCCACTATGTTAGTTTTGACTGGCTGAGATGAGAGCTATGGTTTGGAAACTTAAGAGCTTTTAATTGGATATAAATTACCATATGGAGTTAATAAAAGTCATAATTTTATCTTCAAACTTGATTTCATCTTCAGACTCCTCCTATAGCCTGCAAAACACATAAGATGGTCAAAATACCCTATTTTTCACCATGTCCATATAATTTCATATAGCTCAAATGTATGGGAAGAATCCAAAGTTAGTCCTATGCAAGTTAAAATATATTCCATGGTCAAAATATTTCATCTATATAGCTCTCCAAGCTTATTTTCTCCATCGGGTCCTGGCTAAGGGTTTAATAGGGTTTTAGGCAATTTTTAGTCTTAAGCTTTGTTTATAAATTTTTGACATTGGACCTACCAATAAATTATAAAAAATTAATTATAAGGGACCATTATAAACCATAAAAAACCCTTTGGTTCCCATGTAAATCCTTAGAGGATATATGAACACTTGAAGTCACCCCATCGAGTTTGTTTCTACCTTTCTTACATGCTTATACTCTCTCTGAGCTAAAATTATCTTTCCTATAGGTTATTATGCATAATAAAAGTTAAAAAATGTATATTTACACCTCTTAAACATGTATCAATTATCTGTATATCTCATTAAGATCTAGAAATGAAGATGGACCCCAAATTGGCTCGGGGTCCTTTGAAGGCCTATTGGGCTTGGCATGTACCTTGCAAGTTTGAAATACTTAAACTGATATATTATGGTTAGAATGGTATATAATGAATATTTATGCTTCATTAAATGTTTTAAAATCATAACATAACCTCCCAATCACTCCTCTTCTTCCTTTTCTCATATTCACCAACTAGGCCTAGTGAAAACTTGCCTAGTTGGATTGTGTGTAGGGGTATTTTAGTCATCTTGGGAGTTTTTATCCTGAATTAATGGTTTTATATCATATAATTTCCTTCCATACACCTCATAATATGTTTCTTGAGGTTACCAAATCTCCATATCAATCCCTTTGCCCATTTTGTACTCACTAGCTTACTTTGCTAAAGCCTAGTTTTCCTAGATTCACTGACTATGAGACAAAATAGTGAGGTATATCCCTCATCCCCAAGGAAAAGTGAGTATTTTTTGAGTTTTTATAAGTAATTATTATTATTTTTACCAAAATTTTTATTTTGATTCTTTGATTTAGGTGACTAACTAGCTTAAAATGTCTAACAAGGCCTCTAAATAGCCTATTTTCTTGCTTTTTATTCAAATCCTCCTAATAGTGACCTCTCCAAGATAAAAAAATAATTATAGGTTATTTAAATATGTTCCTCATTCTCAATTAATTATTATTAAGCTTTGGATTCACCCAAAACACTTCTTTCTTATGGATTATTCTTCATCTATTGAGCAAACATGGTTTCTTAGCCCTTTATACAAATTATTGCCCTTTGGCCAAGTAAGGAAGGTAGATGACCATATTATTAGAGGATTGGTATTTTTTAAACACATTTTGATCTATAAATACCACTTTTAATTTATTTTAACCTTCCTATCTTCCCTATACGAGTCTGTCCCTTACCCTACCTCCAAGACTATACCATGTTGTAGGTGTATATTGGGTTGTAATAGACCTATGTAGGCTTATTTTGATCTTGTTTGTAGCTTATGAAGTCACCATGATCTCCATTGAGATGATATCATGTTTTTATTATCACCCAAACTCCTTTTTACCCTTCATATGCTCTTGAGTTTCTCAATTTAGTCTTTCTTTGCTAGACTGAGACACATGTCTTTTAGAGCTTGCTTGTAGGTTACATTTTCTTCTTTGAGGCTTGGTCATAGTGTGAAAATACTCCATTTAACCATGATAATAAGAACCATTTGATATATTCCTATACATTATTCTCACCTTATCTACTCATAGGGTTTAAAACTGAGTTTCTTTTTTGTTATGACTAAGATACCCTATTTGTAGACTATTGTAGGTCACATTTGCTCACTTAGACCATGTTCATGATGTGTAGAGGATTTAATTTAATCTTATAGGTCTCAAAATTTATGCTTGAACTATAATTATTATTTGGAAAAATTTAAAACATGATCTTAGCATCAAATTTTAGGTCACTATTTTATACTAAAATACTCTATCCTTTGACCTACCTGTAGGTGTCCTTTGCTTTAATTGAGATTGGTCATGTCATGAAAGGACCTCATTGAACCCATTTTAGGTCACACAACATATATATTAATCTTGGACTCACTTGTATGCTGTTTGGAATCACAAACTATGTTCTCTTGCTTAGACTAAGAAACTTCTGCTATAGGTGTGTGTTTCCCATTAAAGGGACACCTGTGGGTAGTCATAGGGGTTGCATGGGAATGTCTCAATCTTTTATTGATAACATTCAAGACATTTTTTTACCATTAAATTATTTTAAACTTGATATTCATGAGAGTTTGTCCAATATTTCTCCCTAGGGTGTCAAAATTCATTTATAACCTCAGACCTGTAGACACCAATGAAGTATTTCAATGTTTTTTAGGGCATGTTTGAGGCCATTCATATCCCTCCTATCCTTATATTTTGATACTCATATTTTTAATGGAACCTCTCCATACTAGGGAATACAAGATTGACCTAAATAGATGCTTTAATACCCTTTACCACCATGTTTTAAGATACTCACAAAAAGCCTCTTGACCTTTATTTTGTCATTTGAGGGAAAACTTCCCTAAACTCAGTCTCTTGTCTTCTCAACATGGTTTCACACTTATTCTTACCCTTTTGACACCTTATATGAGTTTTTCATGTATTGATTATCATACCAAGACTTTAATCAAGTGTCAAGTTGTTTCATTTTCTCCATATAAACATTTGGGTCCCTTGCTCAGCCACCTGTAGGTGGATATTTTGGTGCACAAACAATAAGCTAAATATGAGCAAAATGAATCTATCCATGACTATGAACTTTGTATGCTTTCATAAAATATACTAATGCACCTATATAAATAATAAGAGGTTGGAATACACATTAACCTTTCCCCGCCTTAGTATGACGTCAACAAAGGCCCTATAGGTGTGCATTAGGCATGTTATACAGGTAGGGCATGGAATTGGGATAAAAACATGTTGTTGAATAGCTTAAAAACCACTTAAATTAATTTAAAACCTTCAAGTACATGATATCCATCAAGAAAACCTTGAAACCAGTTCCAACACATATTCTCCAACATGAAAATCACTTGCATATAGATGGAATAGAGCAATCGGGAGCATCCAATGATTATTTCAGCATGGTGAATGAACTTATGACAACACTTTACCTTTTAAAAACATATAAATGGACTCTTTAAAAATATTAATGGCTTGGAAAACTAATACACCTTGATTAGCATCCCATGAAAAAGTTGAACAAGCTTTAAACCTATGACTGCAAGTGAAGTTGGGCAAAGAGTTGACAATGGAGAAAGACAAGATTGCAAGCTACCCAAAAGATGACATGGTGAAACCAAGACATTAAGGAGATTATTATATGACCATAAGACATATTTAAAATCATTTACCAACTACATGAGACCCCTACAAGAGAAAAACACTTTACAAATAAGAAGAACCTTAACTGAGACTACACATGGTGGCACCTTCCTGTAGCATGGAATAACTTGCTCATCAAAACATCATGAATCATGAAATTAAGAATGGATAAAATATAATCAGGTATCCAACATCCTCTATATTTAACATCACTAATTGGTTTATACAGATTTGACCAGAATTGAGCAAAACCTATAGGGTGCATGAAATAACTAGAAGAAAAGTAAAACCAATCTCATGAGGATGGTTCATGAAGCATATGACACCATTATTTAGAATTTTTATCTATAAATTAAGGTCTATGAGTGTAATACAACCTCCTAAAAGCATTTATCCTGAAACCTCTTCAACTGTCCATATTGAGCAAAAAATTGAAGGTCACTTCTATATGTCTAGAAAACCAAGAAAGGAGCTGAATGGTTTTGGATTTAAAATGACACTTATAGAGTTAAAAAAATTTAAAAATGAGTGTTTGGAAGGTGAAGAGGCCTTTCATGATATTTTCCCACATGGCACACTTCCCCATGGATCATACAAGTGCCATTTACTCCCTTTTTAGTTGTTTCTTGAATTCCAGTTAGACAACCTATAACATTATGATGTAAATGACATCCCTGATAGTTAAATTAACCTCTTAGACATTTTAAATGAAAATATGACACTTGGGAACTATGACACTTGCATTTATGACTCTTAAATCAAAATGATAAGTAAGCTAATGAAACCAAGATTGAGGCTAGAAATACATTGGACAACAAAAATTTATCCATAATATAGCATATGACAAAGATTTAGACCCATATAACATCTAAAAAATCAATTTTTTAATCCTATAGGGGTCTAAATTTGACCTAAAAGTCAAATTTGGTTAATAGTATTTTTGAAAATTGTCTCTAACATTACTTATTAGTCATGGTGCACAAGTCTTTCTATTTTTTTTATTATGGGTAAAAACATGATTTTTTGAACTAATATAAGATACATGTAAAGAAGTTTTCTTCAACCCCAAAAATTAGTAAAGTTTGTTACAAAACATAGAGATTATATCACAATAGGAACATAACACAAAAATAATAACACAACTAGATTTTTTGGCCTCCAAAGGCTTCTTCCTAGTTATTGATCATCCTTCTAAATTTCATGTCCATAAACTAATACACCTAGGGGGTCTACACAATCTCCTTGGCACACCCACTACATTTAACATTATTTTTGGTAGAAGTCACACCTTTTTTCATCATGTCTCTCAATAAAATCCTGAGAGACTCTATGGTAGCTAAACTATCTTTCATAGAAACTTTGCTCACAACCATAAGAATATTTATATTGTCCTTCAAATCAATGTTTTCACGCTCCAATATAGAGACTCTATCTCTAGATCTCTTTATCTGATTTTCCATCTCCTTGTGATCAATCATAATCTGTTGATGGTTATTCTCTTAAAAAAAGGTTTTGACCTATTCCTTTAGAGTAAACTGCTCTCATATGAACCATCTTAAAATAGATTTTTGAATCCCTAACTCTTCCTCTATTATAACTTCCTTTATTTGACTTTTCAATGTTTTAACTACATTATCAATCTCAACATTGAGGGTGATTTTATCAATAGAAGTGCCCATCTCAAGGGGAATAATGTTCTTATTTATAATTGCCCCTTCCTTGAATTTACATTTATTAGGCACTTTACCCTCCATAATTGATGAGATAACAATAGTATTAAGCATATGTAAAATCTCTACTGCCTTATCCTCATCATCTTCCTATATATCCATTGGATTCTCCTTTGAATTTCCTCTGCAATCTAGGTTAACCCCTCCACTTAGATCATGTTTCTTAACTTTTAATACACTCCTCAATTTGCATGTATAGTCCACCTTGAAGATGATTTGCTTTCCTGACAAATGGAAGCACACTGAACTCTTGTTCATACCCTTAAAATACTTATGAATCATATAAATAAAAACTTGATGGAGGGATTATCTTTTCTTCCCCCTCTTGACATCCATGATTGAATTTTCAAGAGAATGTAGAATGTAAAAGGGTAAACTTAATGGAGTGTGATGTCAAAAGTAATTTAAGAAAATAAAATGAGACATATGAACCACATTATACCTACCTTGAAGCATGATATACAACATGACCTGCTTGGTAATTTCATCAAAAAGTCAAGGAAACTTTTCTTGAGAGAAGCCATTATGCAGAGGTATGAGTTGTTCCCCTTCTATAAAAAACATATCCCTTTTCATCTTTGAAATCCTTTCCAATTATAAATATCTTAGTAACCTCCACTCTGAGATCAGTAACCTAGGCTATAAGCTCCTCTGTAATATCCACAGTCACACTAATAAGGACCATTATATTATTATTCCACTAATTCATAAAAACATCTAAAATGTGTTTGTCGAGTCCCTCGACTCTTTACATAAAATTTGCCATACCACCTACTTGAAGAGCTTGCCACACTTCACTATCCTCCTTCACATAATTTTAAATAATCAATGAAATTCTCAATAGTTTCCCTCCCATTTAGATAATCTTAAATCTATTACTAGGTTTGGAATGTCTATGATCGTCTCTTTTCTCATGAACAAGCTTACATATAAACTTGTCATGTGACTCAACAAAATACTTAATAATCTTCCACGAGTTTATATAATTATTCCCTCTTTTAGTCATGACCTCCATGCTTCCATTAAAATCCATCTTGATATGCCACCTAATAGTTTCCATCACATCATTGTCACACACTAAAATAATAAATAATTAAATTATCCCTAACCATGGTTAATAGATTTCTTAACTTCTACTTAAGCTTCCATTCAATCCTCTGACATATTGATCTAGGTAATCCTTACTTTATAAACCATATTCTTAATCTCCCAGTTGCCAACCCTTTATTAGCAAACCATTTAGCTACACAATTACCTTCTCTATACACATGTTGTATGTTGACTTCCTAAAAAGTTTGAATTATCATGAGGGCTTCTTCCATTATATGGCTTATGATCCAACTAAAAGAGCTCTTATTAGAGAAACAATTTATAATATTAAGTGAGTCAACCTCAATCATAATTCTATTAACCTCCAAGTCTTTTGATATCCTCAGTCCCCATAGAGTTGTAAGTGCTTCAACCCAATGATTTATTTGAGTTCCCATTCTTACCGCATAGGTTGCAAACAAATTGCCTTTTTCATCCCTCAATATTCCTCCTAATCCTAAATCTCTTAGGTTTTCATTAGAGGCCCCATAAAAATTGAGTTTGACCCAACCAAGAGATGGAGCCATCCACTTCACAAATTTCCTAGCTTCAATTCTTGGTCACTAACCCTTTTATTTTGGACTTCAATCTACCAATTCTTAGCTATCCTTGTCTCCTCATTCATTCTTTTGGGTTTACTAGTAGGATTATTTTTGAAATTTTCCATGATTCTTTCACAAATATTGTTGGCCACCACTAAAATGAGAAGCTTCTTACCTCTGAAGATCCTATTATTTCTCTCCTTCCATATGCCCCATAAGATACAAAGTAGTAATAATTGTTAGATATTTCTTATATTTCTATTTTGGAATAGAGGGCACCACGCCAACCATAGTTATAACACTATATAGGATGCACCCAATTTATTTAATAAAATGCTCCATATCTCATAAGAATAAGAATAAGTAATCATGAAATGGGCAACTATCTCATTCTCATTCTCACGCAAAGGACATCTATTTACAAGAACCATTCCTCTTCTCCTAAGGTTGTCTATTTTAAAAATATTATTTTGAACTAACAACCATAATAAATTATTTATCTTAGGGATGAGATTTTATCCCATAACCCAAAAAATGTATTCCCTAGGAAGATGTGAAATCAACTTATACCCATATTTCACACTATATTACCTATCAAATGAATTCCTCTAAACCAATTCATCTTCCTTCATGATGTTAGGGATATGATAAGTGTAGATATCCAATTACTAACAACATTATGTTGAAATTTTCAATCTTACTTGAAATTTGCTAATATGCACAATTTAGGCCCAAATCACTTAAACACACTAAATAGATCGAGCTTGTTGTATACCGGTACTGATTTAGGTTAATATATCCCTAGATGGGGTAATGCATTTTATGTGATTATTAACTTTTTTAAAATAATTTAGAGTCAAAATGATAAAAACACAATTTAACCTTCTAAACCACTAAATTCCTCTAATTTAGAAGCACATGACACGTGTATGTGTTATTTCATGTCGACAACGTCCTAAATGGGATATTGGTCTGTACATAACTAACATCATTGTCTAATTCCACTCTAGTCAAATTACAACCTGATAATATGACATTTTGACCAATTTGATTAATAGCGTGAAACCAATTTCCAAAGAATTACATAAGATTTGATTAATGTCACTTAGACAAATTAATCCAAATTAAGAACTTAAGTAGAAAATTCATGGAAGTTATTAAATATTTCTTAATTGGAAATTGATTTTTAATATCTACATCATCAAATGACATCATTTTTGGGGTGGCATCCATAAGACATAAATGCAATAAACATCAAGTTTAAGGCCTCTCATGTCTCTTTAATGTCTCTTCCTTCCAAATATTTATGAAGGTATTTATGGATTAATTATACAAAATTGAATTAATTCATGCCCACACATCTTGATCTCAATATGAACAGTCATGGTTGATTCAAATAAAATTCAAAAATATATAAATAGAAGGGCCAATACCACCATAATTTAAGCTTCATTTGTGTAAACATATAATTCAGAATTCTCTCCATAAGCCATTTATGTGTAATAGTAATGTGCTTAATTTGTAATAGGATAGCTTCAAGATAGGCATAACATGTATTCAAATATCATAAGCCTAGTTTCATTGGTGCATAGCTAGTTTCATTGGTGCATAAGAGATGATAGAGGAGATTTACCATTCATCATTTCTAAAGACTTGAGCACCAAATCAAGGGAAAAACACTTTTTGAGCTGCATTTGGATGATGGGATTCTCTTGGCAAGGTATTATGTATGTGCTTTTTTTCAATAGTTCTTAATTATCATTTGAAAAACCCCATCGAAAGAGTTAGCTTAGCTAGTTATGTTCTTATGCATTTTTCTTGAGTTTTATTGACTACTGCTTGATCTAACTCACTTTGGATTCCATCTCTACATCTTGGCAAGCTTGGTAGGACCATGCATCCCATTCAAGTAAGGATAATAACTTGACATTCTTAGATATTCTAAAAAGTCCTTAAAATCCATAAAAATCAAGTTTTAACATTATTTTTCCCATAGTTTTGTGCTTTTATTAACACACAGTTTACATAGTGACTGATATTGGTTTTTTCTAACTGACATCGATCTTATCTAACTGGCATCAGTTCTGGTGTAGGGCAGAACATGGTAAAAAAATTGGGTTTTTTAGATTTTTTGAATGTTGGAAATTATTATTTTGGATTTTAAGTATCTATCTAAACATTTTATTATAGAATCCAAAAGTTTTTTGGAGATTTTATACTAACTTGGGCTAATAAGTGTTTTTTGTGAAAAATCTTTTTTGCCTAAAGGTTCATAGGCAATAGACATTATTATGTCTTGATCAACATTGATCCTATTATAATCATCATCAATTTTATTGTAACTGACATCAGTCATTATTGACTAACGTCAATTTCTATGTAAGAAAAATAGAGAACTCGAGAGCAAGTTTTCAAATCTTGCTTGTTTCATTGATAATTTTGCTTCAAAGTAGAAGGAAAGCCTCTAAAATCTATAGGTCATATGTTGAAAAAGTGCAAAACTTAAATATGTCTAATTCTTGAAAACTTCCATTTGGTCCTTAAAATGAATTTAGATGGTTTATACTTAGTTTGTTTTGTGAAAGTTTTTAAAAGTTTGTAACTAAGGCCAAGGGGACAAAAACTTCACAAACATCTCAATTTGGTGCATAAAATAAACATTCACTTAAATTTCAAATTCTTTGAAGTGATTTGATTTATGCTAGATCATTTTATACTTGTTTATTTTTTGCAAATGAAGGATGCGTGTATGCTCTCCTCTTGTCCCATTTAGAGAACTCAGGGGACCAAAAGTGCTTCTTCCTTATAATTATGCCTAGTCCAAGGCATGAAAACAATGTTGTTAAGGCTCTCCCAAAACTTGTATGGTTTGGGTGATCTAGACACAGCCTCTAAAGTCTTTTCACTTAGTTATTTATTTTATAAAATTTGGCTTGTGAGTAGGAGTTCATAGCCTCCTCATGAGTTCTTTAGGGAAGCTTTGACCTGGGGTTTCATCCCCTGACATTATTTCAACCCCATTCCATGATAAGGTATATAAATTAGGGCATGTATACTATAATTGCTAGGGGGTTGAACAACTAACCTCTCATTGACTCTTCCTTTACTTAGTCATGAAATTTAATAATATGAAGTAACCTTGTTAGTTTAGTGTTTTGAAATTTATAATTAGTTGTATTTTCTTTTCCCTTTACTTGTCTAGTCTTGATTTGAGTCTAATACTTGTTTGTGAACCAAAACGTCAACCAAACACATTTGTTATCCACCATTTTGTTTGAATAAGGAGGCGTTATGTTAACCAAATCAAAATCATCTTTTGCCTTGTTTAAAATCCTCATTTGAAACATTGTGTTTGTCTAATCTAAATACATTGTTATGTTGTGCATTTGAGTCTATACCATTTTGCAAAAATATTTAAGTCCATTTTTAATTCAAATTCAAAATCTTGCCTTTCTAAGTTCTAGGTCAAGGTGTTAATTGGTTTGAGTTAACTTGGGTACGATTTATCATTTGGGTTGAAGGCCATTTTATAGACTCATCATAATTTGATCATTATGAAATTAGGTTATCTAGCGTATCGTTCATGCTCTAAGTTCTAGAACCAATTTTATACTTCCTATTACCATGTGATAGCATTGTGTTACCCATTTGGTTTTAGTTTTATACTTAGGATTTTTTGCATGTTTTCACATCTTGAGTTTCTTAGTTTGTATTGTTACTTTCCTCATCAAAAAGACTCTCTTTTAATTTTCTAGTAATAACTTATCGAAGTTGTCCCTAGCTTTTATGGTATTGACGTATCTTTAGACGTATGTTGGGTATACTAATTTACACTTTAGGTTTTAAAATTATCATACCTTCTTCTAATTTAATGATTTCAACCCAGTAAAGTTGAGTAATTTTGTGAACCATTTATTCTAATTGTGTGGTACTACACCACCTTCTTTTTATTATAGTCTCTTTTTATCTTGTCACTTGTTTGGAGAAAATCAAAACACACCTGGTTAATATTTGTAAACATTTTTCAAATCTTAGTAAATGTAGAGAACAATCTTCTAAACATGATGCAAAGGTACACTCTTAGTGGGGTCTCTTATGTCCCTAGTTATGAAAAAGGATCATTTTTATAGTAGACATGAGCACTTCATCATGTTTAAGGATATCACCCTTTTTGGGACTAGTCTTTAAATACCAATTCAATTCATGTCGATTTTTCTACATCATCCCCATCCTCCTCCTTCAACTTATATGAGTGATGAAGCTTTGTAACACATCAAAGTTACCAGTTTAGGTTATCATCCTTTATTTTTCATACCATGCTTTAAGGTTACCATTTTAGGTTATCCCTCTTTAGCTTGTGTGAGTGATCACGCTTTGCAACACGTGAAGGTTATCATTTTGAGCTCTCCTCGTTTAGTTTGTGCAAGTAACCAAGTTTCATAATGCCCTATCATTACCATTCTAGGTCCATCATCATTATTTATTGAACCTATTATTGAGAAACATCCATTTGACAAACCAATCATTATTGACCCCTTATTTAATAACTTAATTTTGGAGAGCCCATTATTGAACCACAAATCATCACTCATCCAATGCTAATAATTCACCACTTAAAAAATTTCATTCTGATCTTTGAGCCTCAATAAGAACCATTACCTGTTTAAGAGCCATCTTGTGAGGACCAAAATGTGTTCAAAGTTGATATTTTATAACCAATTATAAACTAAGTCTATGATGCTATTGTTGAAACACCCATTTATGATGAGTCAACTTGTGATGACTCGCCCATTGATACTATACCTATTGTCAAGGAGTCTCACTCTAACGAGCCAATATTTGTTGAGTCACTTCTTAATGATTATAACCACCTTTGGGTAAATCATTACCTCAACCATTATCTTATTTTTATTTACCCTTAACCATTTGATAATCTAGTCTCTGTAAAGTCATCTCTTGATCTTTTTACACTTATTGAGGAGTCTCACTTTGATAACCCAGATTTTGTCAAGTCACCCATCGAGCAGTTCCCTGTCTTTGAGGGGATTCACCTAGACAAGATAGTTTATGTTGAAATTTCTTAGATGAATGTATTTTTATCGAGCCCATTCTATTGTCATAGTCCATTATTTTTCCAAAATTTAGCATTCAACAAACAATCATTATAGAAGCATCCACATTAGATGAAGAATTAGAATTAGAGTCAGGTTCCCTTTCTAGACCAACATTGGATTTAGCATTAGAAGCATAATCAACATTAGTCTCAACATCAAATTTAGATTTCCTTGACTCAGATGCAGCTTCAAAAATAGAGTACATTCATGGTTATTACAACATTGGTTACACTTGCCTTGTGGATCAATTTGAATATATTTGTGATCTTTTTATGATTTTTGAGGATAATTACTTCAACATCAACATAGGTTCTCATAGTATCTACTATGAAGATTGTGTTGCATTTCATCATTCCATTACCCCCACCCAACATATCCATTATATTGACATTCTACCTCTCACAAGAATTGATTAGGATTGATAGAATCACACCTTATTGAATTACATCCATGGTGACATATCTGTAGACATCCAATTCTTAACACCATTTGTGTTTAAATTATCAATCTTATTCAAATTATACTCAAATAACCAAATTAGGCCAAAATCACTAAAATGTGCTAAATGGTCTAAACTTGTCATTCACAAGTGCCGATTTAGGCCAAAGTATCCCTAAATGGGGCAATGTATTTTATCAGATACCTAACTTTGATAATTCATTTTGAGTCAAAATGATGATTTCACCTTTTTGTGCTTTGGATCACTCTTTTCTTCTAATTCATTAGTACACATCATGTATCTTTATTATGATGTGATGATAATGTCCTAAATGGGAATACATTTTGAATGCATCTAACATCCCCTTCCAATCTTACCAAGTCAAATTACAACTCATTAATATGACTTTCTAACCATTTTGATTAATTGAGGGCCAATTTCCAAAGAATTGCATAAATGTTGATTAATCTTGTTTAAGGATAATTAATCCAAATCAAGATCTTAAGTGGATTTTCCATGAAAGTTGTTGAATATTTATTTTTAGAAATTGATTTTTATTAACTGTATCACTTAATGACATCATTTCTTGGAAAGGCATCCCTAGGTGATAAATGCATAAAATATCTGAATCATGGCCTCCCATGCCTCATTAATGCATCCTATGCCTCATTAATGCCCATTCTTACAAAATCATTATGAAGGCATTTATTGATTTTAGCCTCCAAAATTGAATGGATTCTTGGCCACAGATCTTGATCTCAAGATGGATGGTCATAATTCATTCAGGTCAATCTGAAAATTCTATAAATAAAAAGGCCACGAACACCATTTTTAAGCTCAATTATTATAATGTTATAATGCTAAAATCTCTTCAAAACTCATTTGTGTTTTGATTATTGTATTATTCATATTTGGATTAGCTTCATTTGATAGGCAATTAAATAGTTTCAATATCATGAGCCTAGGTTTTATAGATTATTCTTGAGACATTGGAGGAGTTTTACCACCATTTTTGATGAAGATAAGAATACTTGATCAAGGGGAGAACATGTTTGGGAGCCAATTTTGAGCAATGGAGTCACTTGGGAAGGTAATGGTTCACATTATTTCACTTGTATCTTATTGTTGTTATCAAACCTCGCATGAATAGATTAGCTTGATTTACTTATCTCTTTATGTATTTTTTTGATTTATTGGACTAATTCTTGACTAATAATTTTTGTAATCCACTCTACAATATCAAGGGGGGCAAGACCAAATTCAATTTGAAGAAGAATAATCTCCTAGTAAAACCTCTTTATAGGCACTAGGGGACGATCAAAGTTCAAACTCAATAAATTTTAGTGAAACCTTTTTGAAGGTGCTAGAAGACAATCAAAGTCAAATGTTAACATCCCTTAGGGAAACCTTCTCAGAGGTGATATGGGATAATCAAGACAAATTCATTGGTGAAAACCTCTTCAAGGTGCCAATCACTGAGTACAAAATTTATTCATTGCTTGATGAAGACATTATCAAAGATCAAATCAATACACCTTCCAATCTATAGCATAATCAGATTACAACTACTATCAAGATCAAATAATAGAGAAATTTGGTGGTCCTATCGAGAACATATTTAGAAGTATTCAGCCCCACCATAATTAAAATTATGTCAAATCTAGAATCAACAACATTATGTGTAAATGTAAGTCTCGATCTTCATTTGTTTGCCAACTATTATACATTGCCTTATAGTCCACCTTTTTATTACCAACTTATGCCATTTATCATGTGCCTAACATTATTTACCATTTTTGGCTACACTTTCCTTTATAGAGGCTACAAAGATATCTTGTCTTGACGTTTGAAGGAAACAAAACCAACAACCAACAAGGATCACATCAACATCATTGAAATCCAGATCTGTAATAGGTTATTGATAGAGTAACTATTCAAAAGAGGTGTTGGGTAGAAATTTTTATAATTGATTATTCTGGTTATCTTGCATGTTGACTAGGATGTGCATCTCTACATTAGCAAGAGTAGTAGAACCATTTTTCATTTTCCATTTACCCTTAGATTTCCCTTGCCTCATCTCTTGGGATAACCCTATAGATCATTTAATTTTAGGCATATTATATCATTGTGTCCCATTTCTACATTGTTTAAAATGCATTGACTTGAGATCCTTTAGGACTATGTAGGCAGTGCTCAGTTTATATTGGGGTTAGCCTGATCATCTCAACCATGCTCTCATCAATTTGTGAGCATGGGCCATTGTAGCTGACTTTAGCTATTATTGGAACTTCTACTCTTGGACATGCAACTCCTTGATTAATTATTTCCTTGTTCCATTGTTTATATTCTTGATCGATCATTACAATTGGTTTAGCTTTTATTTGAACTCTTACCTTTAGACATGCATCTCCTCAGCTAGGTAGTTCCCTTGAACTTTTGTAAATATTTCATTACTGTTACTTATTCCAAAAACCCAAAAACATTAGAAAGTGATCAACAAAAGAAACAAAAACAATGTCTTACACTTTTATTTAGTCTAATTCTCCATGATCTTGCCATTTTTCAAGTTCTGATTTAAACACTCTCACCATTTTGTGAGCCCATTTTAATTATTTCCTATACAACATCAATCATATTTTTCTTATCATCATCTTTTCTTCTACTTTATTTCCTAGGAAAACTACATTTGGCCTAAAGTTCATGTTAGATCTCACATCTATGAAACTATGTAGGTGACATCTACTTATCTTGTACATCTAGAGTCAGCTTGGGCACCCCCTTCCTTTTCCTCTTTTCCTCCCATTTTTTATTATGTTGTTTCCCTATTACTTAGGGGCAACTTTGTGTCCTTTGCTCTCATTATGTTGTGGTAAAAACTAACGCCTCTACTCCACATGCACCAATAATCATTTTCTTTTTTCACTAACATTTGTGACTAACTCTTATTTGTGTGTGTTTATTTGATGTTTATTATTATTTTGATTGCTTCCTTATTTCCCCTTTTATTAGGCTTGTGTTCCTTTTATTCCTTTATCATTTCTTCTTGTTTATTCTTGGTCTTTTGTTTTACTATTATATTTTGTTCTTTTATTTTGTTTTCCAAGTACATCTTGATGGTACACATGGATCTTCATTATTTATATCTTGCTTTCATGTTGTTGATTAAGTTTTTATTTTTTTGTTATTTTGTACATTCTTGTTCCTACTTAAATGCTGATTGTTCATATCTGGATTTTCAGTTAGGTTCATTTGCATATTTGTTTTTGTTTTGCTCTTTATTTTTTTTTGTTTTTATTTAAATTTAAATAGTTGTAACTATGGTCTTGGTAGTTCTTACCATTATCCTTAGTTATAAGTATTCACATTTGAACTGACTCAATGTAATTGAAATACAATGTCATTATAAGTTATTCATACTTATGATGCATAATTTCATTTTGCTATAACAAACACTATGTGCTTTGGATTCAAGTCTCAAAATCAATGCCACTCCAAAGATCAGCTCTGAAGTACACCAATGAAACTAGGTACCAATGGATTATCTTGTACCTAAATCTATGTAAAACATGCATCTCTTGGCATATATTATGCGTCTAATCGAATAGTGGCATGCTTTTATTCTATTCTTCATTTCTCATTCTATTTTATCCCACTTCTAGATGAAATACATTGGATTTAGGTCCATATGGACTATTTAGGCAGTGCTTGGATACATGATGTATCTTGGGTCAGTTTGACCACCTTCATTCTTCTATTCATCTATTTCATCACTTTATACATCCTTGTATGCTTGGTTTTTTATGGCTCTTTTAGTCATTAGACCATCACATCTACGTTTACAACCACTCGTATTTAATCTATGCATTAGGTTATATCTTTGAGTTATTCTTTCCAATTTGCCCTAATGGGGCACAACTCTTTGACCCATCACCGAATCAAATCAGCCCTACTAGGGCATAATAAATCATGAGTGATCAAAATCATCTCTATTGGGGAAAAATTATTTTATCTATCGATCAAATTTGTTCTATTGGGGAACATTATTATTTCCTTTCTTTAGAGTAATGCTCTCCCATTCCTTCTAATTCCAAGCTCTGTAAAATTTTGCCCTCATTCTAGCAATATTTTAATGTGTAACTTATCTTGGGATTGAGCAATTTCTAAGTGCACAGCTTGTACCCTAGCTTTGGGTGTGTTCAAAGTAAGCCACTTATATTTTTGGATTGTATCCTTCCCCTTCCCCCATCTTTGGGTCCCATTATACTCTAATTATATTTTGATCATTAAGAATCAACATGTGCAAGCATTAGCTCATTTGGATATAATCTCATCCATGGGGTTAATTTCACTCTCTCTCTCTTTTCAAGAATCCATCCTTATTTTTCATCCTAATATGTCCTCTTGAGGGGGAATCATGGGTCATTTCCTTCTAACTTCTTCTTGACAACTCTTTTCTTTGAAAAAATGTTGCTTCACTTGAATGTCTCACCATAAATTCTCAAACAAGGTTAAAATGTAGTCATCCAATTCCTAATGCCATTGTGTTTAAATTGTCAATCTTACTTGAAATTTGTGAAAATGCACAATTTAGGCTAAAATCACTTAAACACACTAAATGATTTGAGCTTATCATATATAAGTGTCAATTTAGGCTAATGTATCCGTAAATGGGGTAATGCATTTTATGTGATTATTAAATTTTCTTAAATCATTTCATCTCAAAATGATGAAAATGCAATTTAACCCTTTAAACCACTAGATTCCTCTAATTTGGAAGCACATGACATGTGCATGTGTTATTTCATGTCGATAACATCCTAAATAAGATATTAATTCATATCCAACTAACAACTTTTTCTAATTCTACTCCAGTCAAATTATGTCCTAGTAAAATGACATTCTAATTTATTTGATTAATAGTGTGCAATCAATTTCCAAAGAATTGCATAAGATTTTATTAATCTCACTTAGGTAAATTAATCCAAATTAAGATCTTAAGTAGAAAATCGATGGAAGTTATTGGAGATTTCTTAATTGGAATTTGATTCTTAATATCTACATCATCAAATGACACCATTTGTGGGGTGGCATATAAAAGATATAAATGCAACAAATATCAAGTTTAAGGCCTCTCATGCCTCTTTAATGCCCCTTATTTACAAATATTTATGATGGTATTTATGGATTAATTTTAAAAAATTAAATTAATTCATAGACATACATCTTGATCTCAAGATGGATGGTCACGGTTGATTCAGATCAAATTCAAAAATATATAAATAGAAGGGCTAAGACCACCATTTATGTTAGGAGTAAATAAAAATTTGATGTAGAACAATTTCATAGAATCACAATAATAATAGATATGAACAGAGATGCATAAAGAATAAAAATAAAAATGCACAATAAGAAGATCAAATTTAACGTGGTTCACCTAATGTGGGCTACATCCACCAAGAAACACTTAATTAAATTTTATTAAAAGCAAAAAGAGTACAATCCACTCTTAGATCAATATTTTCATAATTACAATGCACAAATATTGTTTGGAGCTACACTCTACAAACTCTCATGAATTCACACCTAAATTTAGACACTATGTTCTTCCTTCTTAAACCCAATTCATCCACAAATGTATTACCTACTACATCTATAATACATCAATAGGTAACCACACAGTGGTTTTATAAAACAATGGGTACCATTACCATGGGTCATGTCAACCCAAAATGGTTCCCCATTAAGGGGGTCTAATTTTTTTTGGGGGAAACCTCCCTTGAATCCCAACAAAAATACATAAAGAGTATACAATACATTATTTAAAATATTGTACATAAAGAGTATACAATACATTTTAAATGTACAATATTTTAAATAAATTTTAATTTGGAAGTAGGCTCCATAACATAACAATCTCCCTCTTGGAAACTAATTTCCTCTGAGTAGGTTTCTCAATCCTTCACTATCATCTATGAAGGCCAACTGAAACTGAACATAGCTTCATTTCTCCTTTGTGACCACCTTAGTCATCATGTTTGCAAGATCCTGATTGGTATGAATCTTCTCTAGCTATAACTTTTCCTCCTCCAAGGATATCCTAATGAAATGGTACCTCAATTTTATATGCTTCATCCTAGAGTGGAAAGCGGAGTTCTTTGCTAGATGTATAACACTCTGACTATCACTATATAGTTTCCCTTCCTCCTGCTTATAACCCAACTCTTAAATTAACTATTGTAACCAAATAATATATTTATTTGCCTCTATGGAAGTAACATACTCAGCCTCTATGGTTGACAAAGCCATAAGTTTCTATAGTCATGAAATCTAGCTCACCACTGTGTCACCTACAGTAAATACATATCCTATTGTACTCCTCCTACTGTCTAAATCTCTAGCCATGTTTGAATCTAAATAACCATGAAAAGTGGTGTCCAATCTACCATAAGTTAAAATTTTCCCCATGGTCCCTCTTAAATATCGAAAGATCCACTTCACTAGCTTTCAATGTTCTCTACCTAGATCACTCATGTACCTACTTACTATTCTTATTGCATGGGCAATATCTAGCCTAGTACACACCATGGCATACATAAAGCTACCAATTTATAATGAATAAGGTACATGTGACATCTAGTTTCTCTTCTCCTTTGTCTTTGGATACTACTCCTTTGATAACTTAAAATGGCTTGCCAAAGGAGTCCTAACCAGTTCAACATCCTATATACTAAACCTCTATAAGACCTTTTTAATGTACTCTTCCTAGGATAAATTCAACTTTCATTCCTTTATATTTTGAGTTATTCTCATACCAAGGTTTTGTTTTACTACTCCCAAATCCTTCATAACAAATGAATTATTAAGTTGTTCCTTGAGTACCTTTATTTCCTGCATGTTCTTACCTGCAACCAACATGTCATCCACATACAAACATATGATAATGTAATCACCATCATCAATATTATTGATATATATGCAATTGTTTGAGTGACACTTGGAGTATCCCTACTACATCATAAAACTGTCAAATTTCTTGTACCACTAACATGGAGCTTGTTTCAAGCCATACAAGCTCTTCTTCAGTTTGAACATCATGTTCTTCTTCGCTGTGGCTACTCCATATATAAGTCCTCCTCCAAATCACCATGAAGGAACAAAATATTCACATCCAACTGATCTAAGTTCAAGTCTTCTACTACCATTATCCCAAGAATAGTCTTAATAGAAGTCATCTTTACCACTAGGGAAAAAATCTCATCAAAATCAATTCCCTTCTTTTGTACAAACCCCTTTAAAACCAACCAATATTTATACCTTTTCTTGCCTCCAGCATATTATTTAATTCTATAGACCCACTTATTCTAAAATACTTTCTTATCTTCAGGTGGGTTCACAAAATCCCAAGTGTAGTTTTCCACGAGAGACTGATGCTCCTCATCCATTGCTTGCTCCCACTTCTTCCTGAAATCTACTTGCATTAATTTTTCAAATCACTCTAGATCTCCATTATCAGTGAGTAATATATAATTAAGAGATGGATAAATTTTTTTAGGTTCCCTTCTTACCCTAGAAGACCTTCTCACCATAGGAGTTTGGGGTTCTTATGGAGTAGGTTCCTGAACTAGTTGTTTGGACACTTTATCATCTGCAATGTCTTCCAACACTATGTAATTTTTTTTGGAATCCTCTTTCTAATCCTAAAACTAATTTTTATACATTAATTTTTCATTAAATATAACATCCCTAGATTGAAAGATTTTTTTGTCCTTAAGACTCCAAATCTAGAAACCAAAGTCATCTTCACCATAGCCAATAAAGGTGCATTTTTCAGACTTAGCCTCTAACTTGGTCGTATCATCCTTATCAATATGAATTAAGGCTTTACAACTAAATATTCTAAGAAATGAATAATCAAACTTCTTACTAGACTAAGCTTTCATAGGTATGGCTCCATCCAAAGAAGATGAAGGTCCTCTATTTATCAGATATACATTCATGTTTACTACTTTTGCCCAAAAATAAAGAGGCAGTCTTGCATGCAACCTCATGAACTTAAGACACCCCATGATAGTCTTGTTCATCATTTGTAACACTCCATTCTACTATGGAGTTCTTAGAACAATCCTCTATCTGTGAATTCCATTCCTTGAAAAATAATCAAAAAATTCATTGCTATAATATTCCCCACCATTATCTGACTTGAGACTTTTTAAATTGAGACCTATTTAATTCTCAACCTAGGCTTTCCATCTTTTAAATGAATCAAACACATCATATTTTATCCTAATTCCATACAACCAAACTTTCCTAGTTACACCATCAATAAAAGTGACATAATAAGATAACCCACCAATAAAATATACTTGAGCCAACCCCCATATATCTGATTGAACCAAATCCTACTTATTCTCCTTCCTTTTAGGTCCAACCTTAAGAAACTTTACCCTTTTTTTTTTCCACACACACAGTCTTCACATAAATCTAAATCAGACCCTTTTAATTTGGGCAATCGATCCTTCAAAATTTGCATGCCCTTTTGGCTCATGTGATTGAGCCTGTTGTGCCACAAAGTTACATATGCATCTACAACAACTAAATTAAAATAATCAACACTAATTGATAAATATAGGGTACCAACCTTCTTACCTCTTTTTACTACAAGAGCACCCTTGGTCAACTTTCAAGAATCTGTAGTAAATGTCACCATACAAACTTCACTACCTAGCTATCTTGTGGATACCAAATTCTATCTCAACTTAGGCACATGCCTGACATCCTTCAGTAGACAAGTATTACTATTCTGAATCTCGATCTGAACACTTCCTTTTCCTACTATGCTATAAGGCTCATAATGACCAAGATAAACATGTCCAAAATTCCCTTGAATATAATCAATAAAATAATGCCTATATGGTGTATCATGAAAAGAAGCCCCTGAATCTAAATCACAAGACTCAACAAAATTACCTATTACCACATTCACCTCCTTGGTTTCTTCTTAATTTTTGTTCTTGTTCTAAAGAGACTAACAATACTTATTCACATGCCCAGTCTTTTGATAGTGCCAACATACCATCCTACCCTTTGATTTTGACCCTCCTAGATCATTTGAATTTACATGCTTTCCTTTTCCTCTATAATTTTGTCTTCCTCTACTTTCCACCACAAAATCATCACCTAAAGTAGAAGTCTCCTCAGAGCTTTTTCATTGAATTTCCTCACTAAGGATTACTCCTATGACATCCTTAAACTTCAACTTGGCATTATTAGAGACTGAGTTGCTCACAATGATTATCAAGTTATTCCAATTCTTTAGTAAGGAACACAAAATAAATAAAGCCCTAACTTCATCATCCAAATAAATTTTTATGGAGTTTAACATACTCACAACCATATTAAATTCATTCAGATGATCAACAACTCAACCATTTTAAGACATCTTCATATTAAATAACTTTTTCATTATAAATATTTTATTAAAAGTAGAGGGTTTCTCATATAACATCCCTAATTCATTCATGAGACCTTCCGTGGTCTTTTCCTATGATATATTAAACATGAATGAAGATGCAAGGCATAATCAGATGGACCCAAGTACTTTCTTGTCAAGTAACTCCCAAACCTCATCTATCATACTCATTGGTTGCTTTACTTTTCCTCTTAGCAGAGCATGGATGTCCTTCTGATAGAGGTAATCCTCCATCTATATCTTCCATAGACCAAAGTTTTGTCTATTGAAATTTTCAACCTTTGATATGTTATCATCAACTATAGCTCTCACTTAGACTAATAACCCTTCTTGTGATTCAACACTTCAAAAAAATACAACCTGAAGCTCTAATACCATTTTTTAGGAGTAAATCAAAAATTGATGCAAAACAATTTCATAAAATCATCATAATATATATGAATAGAGATGCATAAGGAACAAAAATAAAAATGCACAACAAGAAGATCAAATTTAACATGGTTCACCTAATGTGGGATATATTCACCAATAAACACTTGCTCAGATTTTATTACAAGCCACAAGAGTAAAATCTACTCTTAGATCAGTCTTCTCACAATTACAATTCACAAATATTGTTTAGAGTTGCGCTCTACAAACTCTCCTGAATTTGCACTTAAATTCACATACTTTGTTCTTTCTTCTCAAACCTAGTTCATCCATAGATGTATTACCTACTACATCTATAATACATCAATAGGTAACCACATAATAGTTTTACAAAATAATGGGCACCAAAACCATGGGCCAAGTCAACCCAAAATAACTCCCTATTAAGGGGGTCTAGAAACAATTTTGGGGGTGGTAAGAATACATAAAGAGTGTATAGTACATTTTAAATGTACAGTATTTAAAATACATTGTAATTTGAAAATAGGCTCCATAATATAACAATTTCTAAGCTTCATTTGTGTAAACTTATTATGCATAATTCTCTCTATAATCCATTTGTGTGTAGTATTATTATGCTTAATTTGCAATAGAATAGCTTCAAGATAGGCATAACATTGATTCAAATATCATGAGCCTAGTTTCATTGGTGCATAAGAGATTATGGAGGAGCTTTGAAATTTATCATTGCTAAATACTTGAGCACCAAATCGAGGGGAAAATCATCTTTTGAGCCACATTTGGATGATAGGATGTCCTTGGGAAGGTATTGTGTATGTGCTTTCTTTTAATAGCTCTTAATTGTCATTTTTGAAACCCCATCGAAGGAGTTGGATTAGTTCGTTATGTTCTTATGAATATTCTTGAGTTTTATTGAATAATTCTTGATCTAACTCACTTTGGATTCGATCTCTATAATAATTATTAATCACAACAATCAAATCTTCCAAAATAACCTTATCTTTTGCTCTTAAAGATTCACTTCTCAATTGTCTCCAAGATTTTTTTCCTTCATTGACTTTAATATACTCTTGTACTTTATTACCAAATTCTTCTTAAATAATAATACTAATTTGATTCTATGGATCTATATTTATAAGAGGTTGATCCATTAACCATGAGTCCTCTTGAAATCTCACCTTATACCCATTGCTCACTTACTACTTACACCCATTTAGAATATAATCTTTGCTAGAATCCAAAAAATTATAGAAATAAGGGCCCTTAAAAAACTTCTCATCTTCTAAGAAATTGATAGGTTTTATCCCATAATGAATGTAATAATTGAAGGCTCAAAGTGCACACAACATAAATTTTTAGTTAATCAATTTAAATTGTTTACTAACAAGACAAGTTAAAATATATGGGAGTTCAAATATAACTCCTATAACAACTTCTCAAACCACCAACACTAATTTAGGTAGGTTTTTCTAACAACCTTTATTCTTTCCATCTTATTTTCTCTCCTAAATATCTACCTCTATTGAGTTGTACATATACAACTCTTATTTTATTCAATTCATAAATATAAATCCTCACCTATCCATATGTAATTATTACACACATAATAATTACTTACACTATTTCAT
This sequence comes from Torreya grandis, assembly GCA_037957365.1. Classification (NCBI taxonomy): domain Eukaryota; kingdom Viridiplantae; phylum Streptophyta; class Pinopsida; order Cupressales; family Taxaceae; genus Torreya; species Torreya grandis. Next base: position 2,307,035 of record JARHVA010001484.1, read on the forward strand.
TCCCTAAGTGCCATGTGAAGACTAATTCCTCAACATTCCCCCCTTTAGTGCTCACATGGGGAGAGGAATCACATGACTATATTTCCCCCTTTTAATTTTATCTTGTCGATGTTGGCTTCAACAAAAAATGCATCCATTACAATAAATGAAATTTTTACATTGGAGATAAGATAACAAAATGCCTTTTGAACATAGGCTTATTTGAAAAACTGCCTTTCAAAACTTATTTGAATCTCATAATTTAAAAAAAAGACTTGACTCACAAGACTCTAAACTTAGACACGACACTTACTTTAAAAGATGACAAAAATGTCTTCGAATTTAAAATATTAAATTAATTAAAGCATAACAATGACTTCAAACTATAAACTAATTACTCTAAAAAACTATAATATAAAAAGTAATATTCAATTAATTTTATGAAAATTTAAAAAAAAAAAAATCTTAAAAGATTATTATCATATAAAATAACTAAAAATACAAAAGACCATTTAATTCAATAAAAATATAATACCATGGGAAAAAAATCCAAACTCAAAAAATATAAAGTAAAACCACTATTTATTACATTACAACCATGGTAATAAATAACATGAATTCATGAAAAACAACATGGTTCAATTATCAAAATCACGTAACATGATATATTAAAATCAAAACTTATAAACTAAAACAAATCTTAAAAAAATAAACTACAGGTAGAAACCAAAACCATTATATATATATATATATATATATATATATATATATATATATTTGAAAAAAAACTACATCGAGATAAAACAAGAGTTATGAAGTGGCTTTAATATCTACTCATAGCTGAGAAAATAAGCTATGTTTGTTGTTTTATGGAGTTAAGGTTTCAATCTGTTTCATGTAAATAATGAAATTAAAACTAATAGTTGTTTCAAGGGGTGAGTTGTGTTGGAAGGTATTTAATTTTGAGAAATTATATTAGATATTAAATATATACATGTTTTTTGATTAATTTCAGGGTTGGTGGGACCCTTGCCCAGTATAAGCAAAAAATTAGAAAAAAAATGGCTTGGATTGAGGCAAAACACCTCAATGCATGTGACCAAAAACATAGGAGATAATCAAAATACAAAATTATTCTAGTATACTATTAGAATGTTCATATACATTGATAAGTGAGACAGAGTAGAAGGGTTATCAAGAGAAGCATATGAAATAAAAAACCAAAATACTAGTTAAAAGGAAAAGCTAAATAACCACCTACTAAACATCAAGAATAACAAGGGGTTTTCCATCCTGACTCACTTCTCTCAGATCTCTACTCAAAGGGAACCTTTATGCATCCAAAGATTGAGCATGCTCATCCATTTTGACCGATACCTTTACCACATCCATTCGATCAGATGAATACCCTAGTTCTATAGGAGATAACTCTGAAATATGAATAATACCACCAAGGTCTTCCTTAACCAAGGTTGAAAACCCTATTATCCCTTTGACCTACTTATCAAACCATCTAGGGACTGAGAAATAACCCTTGTAAATATTATGGAGAAGGAATTTCATCACCTCAATTCAAACCAGGGATCTCTGAGTAGCTCTCCATAAAGATAAATCAGTAATAAGGGCTATGAGCTTTAAAATATCTAGAAGAACCACCTTTTTTTAGTATCCTACCCCTGAACTACCATGCAGAATTTTTACAGCTCCTCAATAAAGCCAAGAAGCTATATGAAATGCTTCTCCAAGGTCCTGAAGATGGAGTCTAGAAGAAAATCGATATCATCTTTGCCAGAGAAAGGTAGTTCAACAAATGGTCTTGAGTCAACAATCTCTATCTCAACAAGAAGATTTAACCTGTACTCTAGTTGGACAAAGAAGTCAACCATTTCCAGCATCTTACTTTTGTCAGACATTAGCATCAAAATATTGGTGGCAAAAAGTGTAGCCAATTTAGAATTCACTCACCAATGTAGGTTAAGACTCACCTCCTCCACTCCCATCACTCGAGATATAACCTGAGCAACTTCCATTGATGGAACCCATAAGATGTGTTGCAAACAAATATAAGAGACTAGACCAAGAAACCCCATTCCTTTATTTTTTGAGTTAGTAACAAACACCACAGGCATAGAAATAAATTTGATCAATGCTTTCTCCATCAATTCCTCAACTTGCACCTGCATACAAATTATAACTTCAATGCAAACTAAGAACCAAATGCCATACCAAAATAACTACCAAAAAAATTCACCACAACACATATATAAGTGTGGGATTCATTTCCCATGCTATATATTAGTTGAAATCATCATGAAATCACCCCCCTTAAAATTTGTAAGCTCTACTAAAAATGATGACATTATAAATCGATATTGGCTATGTCATCAATGTCCAGCCATCCTGCTTTGCGAATTTCAATTCAATTAGGCTTTGTTGGATCAATTCCTATAGTTACCAAGAAATCCATCATCTTGTCCGACTGATGAAAGTAATGTAATCCTTTTCAAGATTTGAAATGGATAAGGAGCAGCTAGGCCTTGACCATGATATTATTGGTGCTTTTAACTTTGGATTTTTGATTGATTAGAGAATGAATATATACCTAAGAATCATTCTCAATGTTCAAACATTCAAGATCACACTCCACAGCCAAGTCCAGGCCAATAACAAGAATTTATATATAATTATGATACAATATAATTAAATATTATATAATCATATATTAATTATATAATATAATAGTATTTTAATTATAATACTTTTTATTACTATATAATATATTAAATAATAATAATAATATATTATTATTATAATTATTTATAATAATATTATTATATCATTATAATTATTAACTCTAAGATGTTAGAGATAACAATAAAGATATTAGGGAAGAGTTCTCTAATATAGTTTTTCATTAATCTTGTTTAATATTAAATTTATTTTCAATAAAATAAGTTTTTATGTCAATATTTTTATGAATTTGACATTATTGTATATTGTCATGATCGATGAACAAATTTTATGCTAAAATTATAATGTTTACTTTTATTTCTATGAGAGTGATGTCTATTATTATTTTTTGTCCTTCACAACTCAACATCCATATATGACAACACCTAATATAGGGAGTTAAATGAAATGCACCCCATGCACTGGGGCTAGTTAGTTTTCCTTGGGTTTTGTTTTGCTAAAGATTTAGGTGCAGATGTGTTTCAGGGAAAAAAATTTCTACCAACATTTCAAATTCACAAAAAAATAAGTATCCATTTTCTATAACCTAACAAATTATATTATCAAAGGATATAGATTCTATTCAAATACTACCCCTTTGATCAACTTAAAGAATACATAATCAGTAGCATTAATCACTTTGTTTACTGATAGAGTTAATATTTTTATTATTTTTATCTTTGGATCCTTGTATTTGATCTCTGCATTGTGTTATCTTAGTGTAGTTTTAGTATTTTTATTTTTTCCCTTGTTGCTCTTATAATAATCTAGTTGACTATACTATATGCAATTTGTGTTGTTTGTAATTATTCTCACAAATCTGACTTGTGATCCTTGACTTTGAGTTAAATATGATGCGATTAGTTTATGTTGATAAGTGTGCCTCCATTTAGAATATCATTGGTTTAAAAAGGCATTTAATATATCTCAATATCTCACAATTACTCATAAATGGAGTGATATGCACCAAATAAATCATGGTAGATAGGGAAGTTGGAAACACAATTGTGCTTTTTACCAATGTTTTTGAAATAGTCTTAAACCATGCTGTAAGATCAAGATTTTTTTAGAAACTAGAATGGGTGGTGGATCATAATCTATTTTTGTTCTGTAAAATTATATAAAGGTTTTCAAAAATTAGGTTTATATGCTTTGGCTAAATTTTAGTAGTGGGTGAAAGGTATATATACATAGTAGGATCAAGATAATTTAGAGACTGGGGCACCCAATGGATGGAATTCAAACTCTTGAGACATAAAGTTTTTGACAATGGGGCAAGTGGATTTTTTTTCTTTTTTCTTTTTAATCAGGCTTAGGTCATAGGGGAGTTGAACTCCAGAGAGATTGACTCTCTAAGTGTCTAGGATCATGTCATGTGGCACATTATTAGGTGATTAAAGGATTGACAAGCCAAAGTAGAGGAGTTAAACATTTGAGACCCACGATCATGCCATGTGTCATGTTTTTGGACAATTGGGGTTTCAAGGGTTTGTCATCCTGGTATTTGCTTCTCAGTCCTCCAGCCACTTGGGATCATGCCATGTGGTGGATACTGGATGTTGAATCCATCTATTCATTTACACTTATCGTAAGGTTTTCATGTTGGTTAATAGTTAATCTAAACCTATAATGGCTAGCCTTATCACGAAAAACTATTTTATGAACATAATATTTCCAAATAGTTAGCCATGTGGCTTACCATTACTATTAAATGCATCAATAGAGATCTAAAACACTAGAAAGTTCTATAAATTTATACAACAAAGCTCAAATTTCATGGTCACAAAATATGCCATATATAATAGATTTATCATTATTATCAACACATCAAATATCTATGCTACTTCTGTACAACTTGCTTTCATTTCTACCTATATTCTTGGCAGTGACATTTGTAATAAATCCATCATTAAAATAAAAATAATAGAATAAACAAGGTTTTGATTTTGCCTGCAACTTTAATGCTCTAAGAAATGACATGTGCACAATACATTTCAATTTGGATATGCTTCCAAATTTTGCTTAGAAATAAAAACAACTCTATGCATGGTATTATGTCTATTTTTTTAGGGATTTGATTTTGTATCAAATAGAACTGGTAAAGTGTTAGGTTATTTATGTGTAGATTCTTTGTTTGTGTCATAGTTATTTGTGATGAAGCCAACTATTATGTCATTTTTCTATTACAAATGTTTTGTAACTTTGTTTGAGATGAAGAACTTAAGTTGAAATAAGAGGTTAGATATTTTAAAAAATAAAGCTTTTATGAAAAATCAGTTACAGGTTCAAAGAGCAGACTATACAATCAATGGTTTTTAGCAATGACTTTCTTAGTAGTTATTAGCTAACATGTAAGCATTGTTAAAGGTTATATGTTGTAAGATATGTTGAGTATATAACCTAGATGATTTTGATTAATGGGATTGCACCATGTGGCATAATATTAGATGGTCAAAGGGATGAGAAGCATATACAGAGGAGGCAAATCGTCATGACACTGAGCATCCAAGATCATGCCATATTGCATGTTCTCAAGGCCTCAGGGTCTCGATGGTTTGACGTCTCTGATTTGGCATGTCAATCCTCTAAGCACCCAATATTTTTCCACATGGCATGATCCTAGGGACTTGGGGCACTGGGTAGTTTGGCTAGCTTGTGCTGGGCTTCCAACTTGCATCATTCTAAGATCTTACCTCATGGTAGGATCTTGAAATAATAGAGGCTAGAGAGATCAATGTAGGCTAGCCAAATTAAAAAGTATCTTGAGTCATTAGGATCATTCCATATGGCATGATCTTGACACTTTAATGGTTTGACATCTCTAATTTGTCCTATCAAACCTCAAAGTACCCAAGATTGTGCCATGTGGCATAATCTTGGGGACTCAGTGTATTGAGTAGTTTGGTTGGCTTGCATTGGGCCTCCAACTTCTATCATTTTAAGATTCTACCTTATGGTAGGATCTCATAATGATAGAGGTCAAATTACCAATACAGGCTAGCCAAACTATGGAGTATTCCAAGTGCTTAAGATTATGCCACATGGCATTATATCAACATTTAGGAGCCTCCAAGAAGCCAAAATAAAGTGAATTTGATCATGTAAGAAACAATAATTATAAAAGATGGCTCTTGTTGGTGCTCAAGTCATTCTCTTGGTAATCATATTTGACATGTTTCTATTTCAATCCAATGAAAACATAGATGCCAAAAGGTCTAATGCAGATATTAAACACAAGTAGATCAGTCTCAAATCTATTAGTAGTTGGTAGTGATGAAATTTTGTGAAATCTCTTCTGGGTATATCTCAGTGTGTTGTTTCAAATACCTTGTCAATGCTTATAGTGGGCTTATTTAATCTATTTTCAAGTATCTATTTAGAGATGGTTTATCTCTTTGTAAAAAGACTAATGGATTTGTTATAACTTGTTTCACCTCATTTTTTTCATTAGATGGCATGTATATCTTCTATTGTAAGAACTCAGAGCTTCATTTCTAGATAAAAATTTTAGAATTCATTTTTTTAATTGAAAAATTCAAGCAATGTAAATCTGTGATATGTTGTATAATAAATTTTGGTTCCATTGCACAGTTATCCATTCTTGCATAGTGAACATCAGTGTAGAGTAGGATTAGTTTCCTTTTCTTTTGACACATAAAATCTAAGAACATTAGTGTAGTGTAGGTCTATTTATATATTTTACATGTTAGTCCTTGATTATCTGATCCTTGCGAGTGATCTTTTTTTTATAAATAATTTATTAGCGATTTGGATTTACTTTGTTTGAGAATATTGAATAAACATATATAGCAATCGCTTTGTATAACACATTCTACAACTTTGTTTTGATGTAGTTTAATAACATGATTAACTTGTTATGCCCTAACATAGACACCCCTAATTTTAAAAACATGGACTTATTATAAAAAACTCATACCTAAGAAAATATGAGCCTAAAGATCTATGATTAAGGTATCACACATTTATCATAAGGATTATTTATGCAAAATTCAACATTACCCAAGTAAAATTCATTATAATTTAAGCTTAAATTGGTGTCTTAAGTCATCTTAAACCTTGGATTATCTATCATTTTTTTTACTTTAAGATGATTTGTAGACTAACAAGTCTAATTTATCTTATCCTAGTATGTACATATTGATCATAGGATTAATAGTTGAAGACCATTTACTTACTCTAAATCAGACCCAAAAAAAATATCTCACGTAGTTATGACACGTGTCACTTTTACATCATTTTAATTTCAGACCTTTATAAAAGATTACATATTTCTAAGTCTTTTAAGTCTCCCGAGTTCCACAAGCATGCCACATGGATTATCCATGTTAAATTGGAACTATGGGACTTCACTTGGGAGCTCGATAAATTTAACAGTTTCATATTTCCTAAGTCTCTAAGCTTTTGAGATCTTGAATCTCTGAGCTTTTGAGATCACTCCACGTGTCTCAATTCCATAAACTCATAGCTGTAGGAAGGATAAATGATTTTTTGGTCTATAGGATAATGTCCCAAGTTTATAGACTTCAGCGGCCCTGATTGAATAACACGTGGCATATTTACATTATTCTGCATTGTTGAGAAGTTAAAAAGTTTGTTGGTTTCCTACCTAATATTGTGAGTTCTTGAGTCTCTGAGCTTCCTAAGATCATGCCACATGGTTCAATCACATTAAATCGATGCTATAAGACCTCCTAAATACAACAAATAAATCTAAAAGGTCGAGTTAATGAGAGCATGACACATGGAACTATCTAGGAAAATAAAAGCCAAAACATAAGAACAAAGATGCAATAGCATGTCAAAGAAACAAATTAATGAATGGTTGATAGTTATCTCAAAGTGATATTTGGAAATGGATAATTAATGAGAGAATGACATTTGGTAAACAAGGGTCATCCACCAAATTTGATTAGCATATTCAAATCAAAATAGGCATTAAAAGAAAGAATTCATTATTAGTATTCAAAGTACAAAAATTCAATTAATACATAATCTTACAAATAATATATATGAAATATATGAACATTACATTCCTTTACTATTGTTCTGATCATTAAGTGTTTATGCTCTCAAGTTTCTTAAGCATCCAATGAGCCCTAGCTTTCTTCATTCGTAAAGTAACGAATGAATCAGTCTCTAACTTTGAAGGAATTATAATAGCTACTGTTTATCAATGGACTCAACATCAAAACAAGGTAAGAGATTAATACCATCACCATTTTCATTTGTGGGATCAATAGAATATAAGGATATAGAGTTTAAAAGGAGCGATTTGAATTTTAAATTCCCACACTACTCAGTACTCTGGGAAGAGGTTGAGTCAGTTTAGGCCTATTATAAGGGGGAAAAACTCCCCCATGAAACATAAAAATACATAGATGACTTTCTCCCCATCAAGGAACAGGCCTTCCATCAGGCTGCGACCAAGCCAGAGGTAATACCATGCATTGACCTCTTAAAAGTTATGTTCATCAATGGGAACATTGTGTGTGATATTGTTCATGTGAGAAAGGTTCAAACCACCTATGCCTACATCTCAGAGAGGTAATTTTAATATTATTTTAGGCTCCCTCTCCTCCAAATGACATACGATTAGGTCTCAGCTAATGTGTGGCCTGAGCACAATACAATGGTTGGGAAACTAAATAAGTGGCTAGTAAATGGGTAAATATTGAATCTAAAAGGAGAAATTCCCAACAACTTTATTACTAAGTTTAGACCTAAAATTGCCTTTAAATGGCACTATTGAATAGATTATATGGATTACCAAGCATTTCATACATCCAAGTCGAATGGGTACCCCTACTAGACTTTTTGTTAACAACTAACAAATCAGTAGCCCTGGGGGAGATTATAATCACAAGATTGAAATCTCAAATTCTCTATCTTGATAGGATACCTAATGATAAGAAATTTTATATTCTGTCTTATTTATTGGATGTAGTCATGACAACTATGTAAAAGCCCTATGGCCAAGAATGACAACCATCCATCGAGTATATAGGTAACAGGGTTAGAGAAGACTTCTCATTCATGTTTATTCATAGATACAAAAACTATATCAAGAGAAGTGATGAAGTATACCCTCACATATACCAAAATATATAGGACACAATAATGCCTAAATTATCTGAGAACATCACAAGGACACTCACCAAGATCGGTGACTACTGGGTCTCCCTGGATGTGATTGTCATATGAGTAGATGGAATAAGGACTGCCCCTTTATTACTACCTCACCATGTCCTTGATCACATTACAAAACAATAGATAAATTATGATATTTTTAATAGTATTGATAAATAACTTGACCTTGAACACTTGGCCTATTATTTCAAAACACCTTACAACATTGGGTAGAACCAATATGTGACTAGGTTACAATTTATAGAAATTGATTAAGCCCATGACAACGTATAATTTTTAGTTGGCACATTTAGGGAATAAGACCCTAATAAAAGGATAAGGGGTTATTTGAAGACCATCCTTGAGAAGAAGAAACTTCACATTTCTTATGGTCATCAAACCTATGACCATCACCAAGTTTTCTTGAATGCCTCAGATGACTCATAGGTACGGATTAGGATAAGGGATAAGAATATATCAATGATATTGGCCCAAGATCGACAATACAATCCTGAGCCTATAGAGGAAGAATCCAAAAATACATGAAGCCAATAATGGCTTCCATCTCTATCTAGAGGCTCTCAACAACTAGACCAACCCCCATCTCTAGAATCTCAAGCCACAAAAGAAGAGGGAGATCAGCTTGGAAGTCAGGGGGAGTCAAATCCCCAACTAAGGAAGGAAATTTTGAGAGGAATTCTTGGTCCTCAGATTCCCTCCACAACTTTAGGTGAATAAGCCTTAGGGATAGCTACCATTGTGAAAAAACCAACAACTACCCTAGCTAGCCAAAAGAAAAGTAGTTTTATGATGACTCCTTTGCCTCCACTTATCATAGTTACACAAGTAAGTTTACTTGAGTTCTTATAGTCTTATTTTGATTCAATTCTAACTCCCTTAGGCTCTCCTACATCCCCTAGGTCTCCTCAAGGAACCCCTTGACTTTACACACCCTCCACTTCAACACATACCTCTCCACATCCTACCATAATTGTTATCATAACTCTTTCACCATCTCATCCACCCTCCATTCCTTCTATCTTCACCTACCACATGAAGCCAAAGGATTCCCTTGACTCTTCCCAAGGTAAAAAATTAGAAGAGAGGCCATCTCTTGGCCTGTATGTTATTGAAGAAACTGTCGAGGAAGAAGAACATGAGACAAAGGATGTAATGGATCTGGAAGAAGAGGAGGAACTAGAGAAATCAATATCTCTGGTTACTACACATTAGAAGAAGAAGACCCATATATGAGAGAATTCTAACTAAATGATGAAGAAGCAGAGCTTGAGAAAGTAAAGGCTTTGAGTATGGGCACATTAAAAGGAAAAACTTTGATGAGGATAACCTTATATAAAAAAAGGATATCCAAGGTAGATTATTCTATTGTTTCTTCTATATGTACTGCATAAAGTCCAATTGTAAGTTTCCTCCCAATAATGCCCTCTATTACATCTTCCACATCTCAAGTTACTAGTATAGATTAAAACATTCTTTAATAAGTTTTCCTAAAAAGGCCCATTTTGACAATTTGGTTACTATGTCCCTTTTAAATAAACTTCCATCCCCTATGATAAAGTTGAACTAGTTTGAGCTTCCCATTCCCCAGTCATAGGCTTTGCCAAAAGCAACTATTATTATAGAAATAACACCTAGGTTAATCAAATTCTTGGCTGAGTTTACACCAATAAAGGAAGCCTCTCCATGGCAAGTAGTGAGCTATAATATTCCACAAGTGCCCATACAAATAAGTGCTTCAATGCCAACAATATCTCTCCCGATAAGCACTTCCATTATTATGACCTCTCAACCCTGTACATCCTCAAAAATTAGCCAAGAAGAAGGTACAAGAGAATTGGTGATTCCTCAATGGGTAAAGGAGATGCAAAATATATAGGATCAAAGGTAAAATCTAGTTATGGATGAGATTCCCATAGTTTCTACAAGGTTTGATAAAGAGAGTGAGACCATACAATGAGCGAGGAAGAGGAAAATGATAAATACAAGGACTGTAATACCCCTTGTGTCAAGCCTTTGTACTTTAGTGATCTTGATCCATTTGTCTTATGTGGTTACCATTTATGTATATAAAATTTGATATGAGGTTTTTGATGTTACTCTGATTGTATTATTATTATATGTTTTGGTATATTTGATGGTCTCAATGGATATGTATTGGACTGTATAGGATTATCACTATGTACCTTAGTTAACTAGTTCAGTAGACCTTGATTGGATACGTGATTACTTAGTATGATTGTCTTGAGTGCATGCATGTTTTATTTAGATATTGATGTTGAATAACATGATGATTCATTTTGTGGCTTAAGTTGATTATATTGAACTAACCAAATATAATGATTTGGCTTTGTGACATATTGGTATTGGCAGTTATATTTTACACACACACACACACACACACACACACACACACACACACACACACACGCACACACACACACATATATGCTTGTTCATATCGTTTAGATATAGATTATTTCTTATATGTATTTGATGTTGTATTGAGTGTGTAGATTATAGGGGAGTAAAGGTGGGACTACAAGGGGCTCAAACCTGCCTCAATAGACTATATGCACACCTTAGACCCTTATAAACCTTTAATTATTATACCCATTCATTTTAAAAATTGTTAAATGTATTATTTTATAATATTTTATATTTATTTTGCTTAATTATTATTTAAAATTATGATGTTTTAGCCTAAACTATTTATTTTAATCTAGTCAACATAAAATTAAATTAAACTTATATGAGGTCAACCAACCTAGTTGTGGGGGTTGGGTTGACCCACAAACCCAACTCTTGTGTGTAATCTCGAAATTGTCCCTTTATTTGACAAGTAAACCTTATCTTACAAGCTCTTTTTGAACCCATACCTATACCCATTGGGTATGTAATTTTTTTAAGGACCTTTGACCACTTTTTGGTCATAGAAAGGCCTTCTTTTATGGCCTAGATTTTACTTCCACAAGCAACCATATCTTTTTATACAAAAGTTGGTGTTATGTGTTTGAGTGTAAGAAACACACATGTGCATGTGTAAGAATATTTATGAGGTTGTAAGAGAAATTTATGGAGGGAGGTCACATCCTTGGGATGAGGATGGTCATGTGTTATCCTTTTATTGGTTATTATTTTTGTTGTCTTCTCTTTTTAAGGACCTTATTTTGGTATTTTTTGGGGGATGCATATTAGATTGTTGGAGAGCTTGGATGCTTGAAGAAAGGCTTTTGGAAGATTGACAAGTATAGATTTTGGTTGAGAGCTTGGATGCTTGGAGAAAGGTTTTTGGAAGATTGACAAGTAGAGATTTTGATTGAAGTACATTTTTTGCTTACTATTTTTATGTTTGAATGCTCTTCTCTTGTTTTCTCTTGAATGAATATCCTTTAAAGTAAAATGAACAAATATTTTGATTGGCTTGAGGCCCTTATTTTAAAGTTTTTCTTAATTTTTTCCATTTTGTATTGCCATGATTTACCTTTCTTGTTGTCTTTTTATTTTGTTGTATGAATGTTGGGTTATGAAAGGTCTAAGAAGGAAAATTATTTCTTGATAAACACTCTTTTATTTGGCTTGGGAATCCCTTATGTTCATTAATAAACTTATGTGACAAAGAAAGCAGATGCCCTCTTCTCTTCCTTTAAGTGAAGTCTTGGTGACTTTCTTGTTCTTTATGTTTTCATTGTGAATATTTTATTATTTTATTTTCTTAATTATTCGCACCTATAACTATTTCCCTTTCAAGATTATTCAATTGTGCATATGAGTTGAGACATGCCTCTTTCTCTTTGGATTGGGGGAGGCTATGCATGGACCTCACTCAATGAGAATCCTGTGTAATGATGCCTGTAGGATGGGAGGTCAAGCACCTTCCTTTGGTCTACTTTGGAGCATTTGGAAATATTGGAGGTTGCTTTTCTTGGGTGTAAATATTATTTTGAAGCTTGGACCTTGGAGCTAAGTTTGGGTTGCTTATATTGATTCATTTTGGCTTGTGATACCTTTTTGATGATGTAGAGACTTCTTTCTTTATAATTATTGCTATAGAGTGAGTTTTGTGATGAATTCTTGTTAAGACTTGTCGCTTTAGATACCTCTTTTATGACTCTTGCAAATTGGTTATAATGAGACAATGCTCTTGGCCATGTGAATTTAAGATCTATCCCTTTATATCTTGTTAAAGGTGTTTTTAATCCATTTGAATTTATTTGATCTTTATGCAAATGGCTATTTGTTGAAAAGAATAAATATGGAAATTATAGTTATTCCTCTTGCATAAAAGTGCAATTCATTTACACTTAAGTTGGGATTAATGGCATTTTAAAGAAATTAATTTTTATTTTTTTTATTGGGTTATGTTGGAATGAGTGGTTGTGAAAGTAGATGAATTTTCTCTATCTCTCCATTACACTTAAGATTTGAAAGCACATTGATCATTGTATTATTACATTAAAATGATAATGTCTTTCTCTAATCTTCTCTCCTCCTTCCATCTTTTTAAAAAAATAAAAAGTTAGTGAAAGTGAAAATCAATCACTTGTTGAAATTATTGTTAAAAAGGAATTATTTGTTTGTTGTTGTTGTAGTAATTGGATTACAACAAAATGTTTCTATTCCCCTCTCTCATTCTTTTATTTAGATATGAAAAATAAAACATGATATTTGAAGATTATTTATACTAGGTTGATCTAAATTGTTGAAGAAAATATCCTTATCATTCATTCATATATATATAGTTAGTTATATTAATTAGGGTATAGTTTTTCAAATAACAATATATTATTATAAAAAATGAATATTAATTTTACTTTAAAAACATATATATATATATATATATATATATATATATATATATATATATATATATATATATATAACATTAATTTTATATATATTGAAGAATATATATATAAACAACTATATGAAAAAAATTGATAAAATATTAATGTAATAATATTGCATTGCACGATTTTATGTTATAACATTAATTTATATATATTGAAGAATATATATATATATATATATATATATATATATATATATATATAAACAACTATATGAAAAAATTTGATAAAATATTAATGTAATAATATTGTATTGCGCGATTTTTTTATATATATTGAAATATATATATATATATATATATTCTTCAATATATATAAAAAAATATTGTATTGCACGATTTTTTTATATATATTGAAGAATATATATATATATATATATATATATAAACAACTATATGATTTTTTTTGATAAAATATTAATGTAATAATATTGCATTGCACGATTTTATGTTATAACATTAATTTATATATATTGAAGAATATATATATATATATATATATATATATATATACAACTATATGAAAAAATTTGATAAAATATTAATGTAATAATATTGTATTGCACGATTTTTTTATATATATTGAAGAATATATATATATATATATATATATATATATATATAAACAACTATATGAATTTTTTTGATAAAATATTAATGTAATAATATTGCATTGCATGATTTTATGTTATAACATTAATTTATATATATTGAAGAATATATATATATAAACAACTATATGAAAAAATTTGATAAAATATTAATGTAATAATATTGTATTGCACGATTTTATGTTCTAATTATATATATATATATATATATATATAATAGAAAGAAGGAAAAGAAAAACAAGAATGAAAAAGAAAAAAGAGCATATTTCAAATTATATATATATATGATAATTTACATATAATAATAAATATAATTATATTAAATTTAAGATATAATAGACTATTTTTAAGAAAAAATAAAAATAATTAAAAAAAATAAAAAATTAAGAAGATAAAAGGGTGAAGCCCCGTCTCCAATGTATTCATTGGGAGGCTGACGACTCTGCTGTGGCCTCAGGGTATAGGGTGTGAGCCGTAGGCCGTTGACCAATCCTAATAAATAAATAAATAAAATAAAATAAATAAAATAAAATAATAAATACATAAATATTATATTTAATATTTTACATTTAAATATTATATATAATATATATTTAATTTTAATGAGTATTTATTTTCATAATACATATTATTATTTTTTGGGTATGATATAATAAAATAAATAATAAATAAAAATAATAATATATATTCAATAAGTATATATATTTTTAAAAATATAGATGGGGTTTTGTTTTGAAATTCGACTTCATGAAATATTTTTCTTCCATAACCTTTAATTTATAACTAACAAAAAAAAAACGAGAAATAAGTTTGAGAAATAATTTTTGTTTAGGTCATAATAAAATTTAGGGCTTTCTAAAGAATACCTAGATCCTAGGGTTTAAATTAATTCTAATCCAATGATTCTAAATTATTCTTCCACTTTTAAGTGGAAAAAAAAAATCTTTTAATTTTGAAATATAAATTTTAAGTTGTTTAAATTTATTCTTAATGTATTACATAGAATTAATTGATTAGTTTTAATTTAACTTTTTTATTTAAATAAAAATCAATTCTTTTTTATTTAGGTTTGTATGGTCAATAATTGGATACTTAAATTAATGCTGAAATGTATTTTTTATTTGTTTATTATTATATGCTAACTTCTTAAATCAATAATTAATTAAATTATTTGTCCTTTTAATTTTTAAAGGTTTTATTTAATATTTAGTGGATTAATTAAATTTTAGTAATTTTATTATGTGAGAGTAATTTAAGTGGAATAAAAAGGTTTTTGACTTTAAATTTTAAATTAATTATTAATTAATTAGTTTATTAATTTTACTTTTAGATTTATTTATTTAGATGTATATTATTTGGATTGTTTTTTTTATAGCATGTTTTTATAGATAATATTCATATGGAATTACTGAATTACATAGAATGTTGATAAATCAGCTCATATTTCAGAAATAAACATATAGTAGATTACAATGATGAGTAAGCATACATTTAAATCAGTGAGCTCCTTTGGCTAAGTGACTACGATTAAGAGGCATCCATGCCATCAAAATCACTCAGGGTATGATCTTGGCCTTAACTGCTTGACTCTCTGTGTCGGATACCTAGAGGGATTTTTACCTTAGTGGATGGATATAAACAACCATCTTCTTCCCCAATTAGAGTACAACCCTTTCATTAACTTGGATAATTAAGTCTTCTGTAAGTCGGTATAATTATCCCTCCCCTTATGGTTTAATATGATGTCTTTTAATTAAATAGTTGGGAATGACAATTATTTAAAGATTATTTAAAAACTTAAACTATCCAATTTATTAATTATCTCATGAGCACTCCTTAATAGTATGTATTGTAATGTATTTATTATTAATCACTAATCCCTCTACATACCCGACACCTAGAGTTAAACAGTTAAGCTCAGGATCATACCCTGGGTGACTTTGACAGCGTGGATGCCCCTTACTCATGGTTGCTTAATCGAAGGAGCTCACTGATTTAGATGTACACTTACTCATCATTATAATTTGCTATATGTTTATTTTTGAAAAATGTGCTGAGATGTAAACATTCTATATAATTTAGTGATTCCATGTGAATGCTACTTGTTAAGACATGCATAAAAAATAAAATAAAAATTAAGAATTATTTTGATTGAAATTACTAAGATAAGAAGGCATCATTTGTAGTATTTGGAAATAACACTTATTAATTATTTTAAAAAATTGATATTTTGATATCAAATTAATTTATTTGGTTGTTTAGTGAAACCTTAGTGGTAAGGCAACATTAATTAAACTTAGTGGTGTATGGACTTAGGCTAATTATATGAATAATAGTTAAAAAAGATATTAACATTTTTATGAGTTTTATTTAAGTAAAATTTTGGGCATTACATTTTGGTATTGGAGTCTGAGTTCAACACCAAGAGCTCTGGGAATTACATTTTGTATTTACTAATGAGATTGTGAAAAATTATCATCACTAAACTTAGGTTTATTAGAGACAAGAACTTGAATGATTTTTACTCTTATTTTATTTATTACCCGTTTTCACTCAAATAGAATTAAGATTTTTTTTTTTAATAAATAAAAGTTTTATTCATGATACTGATATAATGCTTTTATGGACAAGCCAGATAACCATATTCCAAGACCTTATACATTAACAAGGTCCCTAGATACCACTAAAGCCTAGTATTCAGTCGTACTTAGATAATTAGATCACAGTTCTCATATTTTAATCTTCCTCTTCTTCTCTCGCTTCCTCTATTCGCTGACTGTTGTGTTGATTGATGTTATGCACACAATGCCAGTGATGTAGATGTTCTTTTATGTTCATTGTGTCCTCAACAATGCTTGATAACGTATTTTGTACCCCTTCAATTTCATATATGTTTATTCAGAGCATTGTTAGAACCTATGTGTGCACTCTCAACTCTTTTTCACTACTTTCCATGAAACTGTTTATATGGATAAGATTATCGTTTATGGATTCTATCAAATTAAATTAAGCCATAAAAAATTATATGAACTACTTTACTGAATCTTCCAAATCTCTCTGTTGTTTGATATTTTCATAGTTCTGCTTGGCCACCAAGGTTTTAATATCTTCCACAACCTCCTTAATTGCTTTGATCCCTGTTACCAGTTCTTTGAGATTGTCCGCAACTATCATTTCCACTTTGAATCTTGCTCTATTGGGAAGCAATTATTCCCCATTCCCCTGACCCTTATTTTGTTGAGTCTCCTCTATCTTAATGGCAAACTGCTTCTTCAAAGGTCCTTGGGTCGCTCTAGATTTTCTCTTCCCATTGTCAGGCCCTCCCCCATTCTCTATTTCATTTATTTTCTATTTGCCTTTGTTCAACGCTTCATTCTATTGTTCGCTCCTCCTTATCCATCTCCTTCCCTCTTGGAAGGTGGCATAGAAGTGTCAACCCCTAAAATTAGTTTCCATACTCTCTTCTTCGTCAACACTATCAACGTGAGTTACCTCAATCTCTATAACAACACATGTCCCTTCCTCGGCACCCTCTGCATTCTCATGTTCTTCTTGGGCCACATGCGGAATCTCCTTAACTCTATTTTTGCCATTTTTTACATAGATCTCAATGTGGATTTGTTCTTCTCTTGCCCCATTTCACTCTCCCCCGATCTCAAGTGCTGCTCGATCTATTATAGTTTTGATTTTTTCTAGGATATTGATAGCAACAACCTAATTACATGTAGTAGCACCATCGTTATCTCCAAATCTGTATCCTTTCATTGTGCCAACTTTACTAAATTCTGAGGAAGATTTTCAATGTCTTTCCCAGCCTCACCGATATTTAATCCCTTCACCTGCCATCTTTCTTTCCTGCCATCTTTCTTTCAGTCTAGATCTTCTTTTTATGGAAAGTGGATCCCATAAGCGCCTATTCCCATCCTTTCCTACTAACTCCATACTTTCTTTTTTCCGATTTCCTTCTTTTCCCACTGAAATTAGTGATTGTCATATTGCATCGTTATTCCTGCAAGTTTTTTTTAATTTTTTAGCAGAGTTACTACGAGTTTTGTGTCACCCCCGCCTGCACATATTTCTCTTGCTTTCCTTGAATCGTGTCATTTCTCCTTTCCATGGATATGTCAACTCGACCTTCCTCTCTTGCAAATTAGCACAAAAGATTTTTTTTGTTTTTTTTGCCTTATTATTTTCTGTACACTTGCCTTTTAATTTTGGCATTCTTTAATAATTATTTCTTTTAATCCCGTCATTTCCTTTTATTCTAATATATTTTTCATATTTCCTTTTTCCTCTTCCTTGTCGATCTTTATCCCGTACTTTGCTAGCCAATCCACTACCTTGTTGCCTTCCCTTAGCATATGGCTTATTTTAATCTCTTTAATTTTTCACTCAAGCGATGTGCTTTGTCTACCATTCCTTGTAGACGCTAGTTTAAATTTTTATTTCCTTCCTCCACAGTGTTGATAATTAAAAGTGAGCCACCTTCTATTTCTAGACTTTTAATTTTTTATTCGATGGCCATCCTCAGGGTTGCCAAAATCCCTTCTACTTCTGATACATTATTTATATTTACTCTGGTCAAAATCACTTTAAAGGCTCTCACCTGCCCTAAGTAGTCACTAATTATCACACCTACCCCAGATTGGCCTGAGTTTTGTTTCGATGCACAATCAAAATTTACCTTGTGTCAATTTCATTTCAAGGGAATCCATTCCACCTTCTTCCTAAAATGTTTTCTCTTTTGATTTTCACTTGGTTGCATAGCCTCATAATTTTTTCTAGCTTCCCCCAAGTTATTAAGAATTTTGACTTCCTTTGGATCTGCTTCCTTATTCTTTACTTGTTTAGTTATTGTGATAACTTGCATAATGTTGGCTTCCATTTCCCTCCATATTTATTTGCTAGATTTATTTCTTGTCTCCACCTCAAATACGTGTCTATTCCTTTCCAACCATATTTTCCATGTTATGAAGCAAGGACCCATGTTCCTAATATCATCTAGAATACTCAACCTCTTATTCCAGTGCTAAACCTTCAATTGATTGTGTACTTTATCACATATACTCTAGCTTAGATTGAACTTATCTTAGAAACATATTCCATAAATCAGATGCAAACTTGCAGTGTAACAAAAGGTGATCTGAGTTCTCCTTGCTGTTCAAACAAACACATGACACACCTTGTTGGACCTTGGATCCTTCTCTTCTTTAGATTATCCCTTATCAATATCTTTCTGTGTGTTTCCATCCATAAGAAAGTTTTCATTTTAGGCCATGCTTTTGATGTCCATATGCTTTTTCAAACTAAGGTCATTGGATTTATTTGCCTATCCTCCTCTTGGGCTTCATAACCTTATTTAACAGATCATCCCCTGTTCCTTTCCTATTCCATTTAATCTTATCTGGATCTAGGTTCCATGGAATCCTGAATCCTCTCAGGTTTTCATTAATCACCTTCTACGCTTCATTCTGAGTTCTACATCTATTTTGAAAGCATTTCCACTTCACTATTTTATACCCTGCAACTATTTTCTCTTCCCAATACTCTTTTACTTTTCTTCCCGATTGCCTAGTACTTTCTTCTTTAATCTTTGCAAATATGGGATCCATTTTTAGTGATCTTTCTGTCACCTAGCTATCCTCCTAGAACTCAGTCTCTTCACCATTTTTGACTTACTGAAATAATCCTTTCAAGATGATTTCCCTAGCCTCCTTCATGTTATTCCATATAGGGAAGCCACTCAAGGTTCTGAGATGTAAACATTCTAATTAGGTTCTCTTCATCTAGATTTTTTTTTTTGAGAACTCACTCCATTTTTTAGTCCATCTTGTTCTTGCTCTCCACACAAGCTTTGCCAATAGTGCCAAGTTTATCTTCTGGAGATTTCTTATTCCTGACCCCCTGGGATAATGGCCTACATATCTTTTTATGGGACAATATAGGTATCTTGGCCTTTTCTCCTATTCCTTTCCACAAAAACCTTCTAAGTATCCTATTCATTTCTATTAAAATTTGTTTGGGCACCTTTAATAGAAAAAACTAGTAATTAGTGGTGGTTTGTAATATGGACCTAATAAGGGTTATCCTACCTACATAAGTTAGGTACTTACCTTTGCAATTACTTAGTTTTTTCTTAATCTTTTCTAAGACCATCTGCTAGAGATTCTTATCCCCTTTCCCTTTGATTACCAGGAAACCCAAGTATTTGTGGCATCATAGCTATCCCAAAGCCCAAGATTCTTGACAAGAAATTTTCTAGATTTTACGAGACATTTATGAACTTTTTTGTTGATTTGATTTTATTAATAGATTTTTTGGAGGCCCTTTCATATCTTCCCAATAGGTCCCTTATGGATTTGATTTATTGAAGTCTGGGTAAGGCAAAAATCATTGTGTCATCCATAAACTGTAGGTGAGTGTTGTCATCTTTCCTATTGCTACCTGTATCCCTTTTATTTTACCTTTCTCTCTGAGTGATCTTATCCTCTTTCCCAGTTCTTAAACCATTATGATAAATAGATATGGAGATAGTAGATCTCCTTGACTGAGGCCTCTGGATGATGAGAAAAAACCTTCTCTTGAACCATTTATCAATATCGATAACTTGGCCGTCGCATAACAACTCTGTATCCATCTTCTCCAATCTTCCCTAAATCCAAACTTTTGAAGTATCTTATTTAGAAAATTCTAGTCTAATTTGTCATAAGCCTTATCAACATCTAGTTTTATCAACATACCTTTCCTTTTGCTTACATGTAGTTAATGGATATCTCATGTGCTATCACAATTCCATCAAAAATTTTCTTTCCTTTTACAACCCCCCCTTGTTCTTTTGATATAAGTTTTGGGAGGAGGTTCTATAATCTATTCGCTATAACATTCAGAATTATCTTGTAAATGATGTTACATAGGGATATTGGTCTAAAATCATTAGGCAATCTACTTTCTAATTTTTTGGGTATCAACACTAAGAATGTGGAGTTAATGGCCTTCAGCATTATTTTGGATTCCTTTGAATCCTGAACCACTTCACCTATTAGATCCAAAAAATTATAAAAGAACATAGCCAAAAATCCATATGGTCTAGGTGAGCGGTCCCCTACATTTTCAAAAACTGCCCTCTTCACCTCTTCTAGAAAGATGTCCTCCATTAGGTTTCCATTATCTGATTGCGTTATCCTATTGGGAATATGTCTCAAAAACTCTTCCTATTATTCATTGTTTTCCCCTTCATCCTTACTTAGCACTTCCTCCTAGTATCTGACCAAGTATTCCTTGATCTCTTCTTCTTCTTCAATGTTATTTCCTTCTAGAGACTCTATCATTTTAATGTAATTCTTTTGTCTTCTATTCCTACATGACAGATGAAAGAAATTTGTATTTCTATCCCCTTCTTTTAGCCATCTGATCCTGAAATTATGCTTCTAATATATTTCCTCTTTTACATAAACCTCATCATGTTTTTTGGCCATTACCTCTTCTTCTTTTAATAGTTCCATTGACTCATGCCCTTCCATTGTTAGACCTTGTATCTCACTACTTTTTTCCTTAAGTTATTCTTTATCTTGAAAGATGTTCTTAAATGTGTTTTGATTCCATCCATGTCTTTAGACCTTCCTTTAGTTCTTTGAGTTTCGGTGAGAAAACAAACATTTTTGTCCTTTTTTTTTGACTTGGGGTAGTCCATTGTTGAGTAACAAAATTGTCAAAGTTAGGATGTTCCATCTACATTTTTTCAAATTTGAATGGAGATCTACTAGGTTACTTTTTTGGAATTTTTGTAATTTTGTTGGCCAATGATCTGAGCCTATGAATTTTAGCACCTTTATTTCCAAAATATGCTTATGATCTAGCCAATTTCTTTTAGCTAGGAATTAGTCTAACCTTTCTAGGATTAATTCCTTGTTCCTTCTCTTATTGCTCCAAGTAAACCATCATTGCTTTGTTTTTATGTCCCATAGATCTACTCTATCTAAGAAGTTTTGGAAGCTACTATGATCTTTGTCCCTCGTGCTACCCCTTGCTTTTTTGATGAATCTAGGTGTGCATTAAAATTTCCACCTATTATCTATAACTCCTCTTGTTTAGTAGTAATGAACGATTTTAGCCTTATCCAGGCTTGTTCTTTCTCCTATTTATTTTATACTCCATATATGTTTACTAGGAAAATTTTTAACCTTGTCCTTTGCCCTTCCACTTCAAAAACTATGAGCTACTTTTGATTCTGTAATACCTCAATTCTGGTCGAATTAACCTCCCATAGAATGGCCATTTCACTTGCTTATCTTTCGACATTATTTCCTACTATTTGCATTCTATACTTATCAGATAAATTATTTCTTGCTTTCTCAAGATAGTCTAATTTTGTTTCTTGAAGCATCGTAATATTTTGATTACATTGATTGATTAACTGTCTCAATGATCTCCTTTTGGAGGGGGCATTGAGTCCCCTTATTTTCAAAGATATGATCCACATTATGTAAGGTCACTTTGCTTGGTGCTCGCCAAGAAACCATCCACTAGTTTTCATGTACTTACCCCTATGGCCTCCATCACCTCCTCATATCTCCTTTTTTTATTACTTAGTCTCTATCTTCTCTTACCAAAGTTTACTTTGGGGTTAAGGTTGGGGGTTTGTTTGATTCTTGTTGTATCCTCTTCACTTCCACTTTATGTTTTTGTCTCGTTCTCCTCTTTGGTACTTATCCAATTTTCTTGGCCTTGTTGTCTTTCCC
Organism: Torreya grandis; assembly: GCA_037957365.1. Classification (NCBI taxonomy): domain Eukaryota; kingdom Viridiplantae; phylum Streptophyta; class Pinopsida; order Cupressales; family Taxaceae; genus Torreya; species Torreya grandis. The sequence goes on from JARHVA010001484.1 coordinate 2,330,107, forward strand.
CTTGGCCTTTTCTTTTTTGTTGCATTCCTTTTTTCTCATTCTTTTTTTGCTTCTCTTCCTTGCCTTTATTCCCTTATTTTAGTAGGTTTTCAATATCCTCTTTGAAATCATAGTCTACTATTATATACTCTCCTTATTTTTCCTAATTTTCCTATCCCTAATTTTTTGGTATCATTTCTAATCCTTCCATTACTATTCCTTCCTCCTTCTTGGATGCCTTAATCTCTTTTGGGACATACTTTTGAATAGTTTTACTCCTATTTTTAACCGTATGTTTTTCCTTTGGTTTTACAAAACCCTCTAAGTCCTTTTTCATAGATTTTAGTGCTTTCTCTAGTATATTAATTTTTTTATAGTGTAGGGCATTCTTTAATTAAATATATATATTCACGACACCCTCTACACTTTAAGGGAATACTCTCATAATATATATCTTGGATCCATTACATCTCTCCTAAATTCAAAATGATACTCTTGGGTAATGGTCTAGTTAGATCTAGTTTGACACATATCGTAACATAACTAGATAAACCCTTTTCATGATATGGCTTAGTAACATCTACTAGCCTACCAATCATATAGGTAATCATTTAAAAACATACCTTGATCAAAACTCCTATGGGATGGTCTCTAATTATATCCACATTGGTACCATTGTTGGTAACTTCTCTCCTGGCTTGAAAGTTGTGTGCTAGTGCTTCAGAAATAGGCCTACATTTTTGAAGAAATATGGTCCTCCTTCAAAGACCCTATCTCAATCTGATTCATTTGAAAATATTCCAATAAAGTATCCTTTAGCAAATGTCCTCAATTCATATTCTTTGTTCATCCTCCAATTCCTCCTAGTCCATGCATGAAACTCTTCCAGTGTTAGTTGTGCCTCCATGAATTTACAAATCAAGCTCCTGCCATAGATCCTGACTATATTTTCCTTGATTTCTATTGGATCCATCAAAGTAGTCATATTTTCTTTTGTTTCTTACATGCATGTCCTCCTTGGTCCTTCTATTCTTATTTCTGGATTTTTTTTTACTTTCTACCCTCAACAAGGCATTGATCTCTATCTCAAATACTGATGATGTTGCTCTTATCACCATCTTCCTGAAAGATGGTATTTTGGGGCAAAGGATCCCCCTTGGCCCCAACATTTTATGAAAATACTCCAGGATCCCTTCTCCCCTAATTCTAACTTATGTGAAAAATTAATTTGAAATCCTAGATCCCTCAAATCCTAGTTCTTCTCTCCATTTTTCATACAACTACCATGATTACAATGAGATTAAATAAAACTAAGACCTTAATTTGAACTATGTGACCATGTTATTGGTGTTTGGGTAAAGTTTCTTTAAATTAAGAAATTTGTAGGCATGTCTATACTCCAAATTAAAGTTTTGTATAATATCTAATGTGTAATATATTTACTTATATATGATTGTATATTAATTATGTTATGACTACAAAGGAGGCAACTTATAGAGCCACAATACATATAACTGGAAGTTAGTGCTCCCAACCTCATAAGAATCTCATTCTGAATCACAGCTGCAAGTGCAGTATCTTTATCAACTAATTTAAGTAGCATGGCATTGGTATTCTAATTTTGGAACAACTATGTATTTTAATGATTCTTATCAAAGTGGGACTTTGGTTCCTCATATATTATTGTACATACATAATTTATCTTTATTTGGAAAGTCTATTTTTAATGGTTATCATTGTAACATGTATTCTTGCATGAATTCTGACTTAAGGTTCTTTAGACTTGTAAAATTAGGCGAAGCTTGAAGAGATGAGGCCTTCCCCATCCAAAGATTATATATACATGCAATCTCCCAGTCATAGGGGAGGAAAATTTTGGCTATTAAGATTAATAAGAAATTCAAATAAGTTCTACTTGACTTGGTCTTTATGTGCAAATCTCTATTCTTCTTCAATTCTATGGATTGATTGGATGTTCCATTATTTTGGTATATTAGTGCTTGAAATTATGTATGAGGTATTTGTTTTTGAATATTAAATAGTGTTTCATTTTTATCAATAGTTGATTTGAGAATCTCATGCATGCTTACCATAATCCTCTTGTAGATGTGCAATAGCAATCTAACAATTAAACAACCTTTGATTTATGCATGTTTGAGTATATTGTGATTTATTTCTTTTGACTCTTTAACTATATTTGATTGTTTTGTGTGCTACATCAAATTGAAATAAGTATTGGTATAGATACCCTATCCTACTTGAGCTCAAATATTAGTGTTGAAAGGCTTTATCCTTGGATTTTCCACATACCTTCCTTCTCTACCTTATTTTCCCTCTTTTGTGGTTTATTTTATAGTCTTGCCTACCTTAGTTAGAAATAATCATCCTTCCACCCATTCCAAGTAGATTTAGGTTACCCAAAGCTAGCTCACCCATGGTAAACAATCTATGTCACTCAACCACTATTCCACCAATAAGTTGTTATAAAGCCAGACACCCTATAACTCATGCCCTAAAGCGGTTCTATTCACCAATCCTAAAATGTTAGAAGCGACCTCATAAGGAACTCTAAGGGTGTGTATAAAACCCACATTAACATGAATCTTATTACATTATGCCTATAATCGATCATTATGTATGCATAATTGACCTTCTTGGCTGTGTTAGCTATGTTTTGGAAACTCTTAACTTTCTCATTAAAATGCCAATGATACATGATGTGGTTGTGCATATGTGTTTGCTTGGTGATTTTAGGTGTCACAAAATTATATGGTTAGGAAGATATGTGGCAACACTCATTTTGGATTTGGATCCTAAAAATATTTCATTTTATGTTCTTTTATCAAACTTTTTGCAGAAAGAGGAAGGTGAATTGACATTCTAAAGGTAAGAAAATTGATGCAAGATACAAGAATTAAAAAGATTCATCAATGTAGTTGGAGTTAAGTGCATAAAGAATATTAAGCAATCACTTAGATGCATGTGCATTATTGGTGACAAGAAGAGATGGAGTGCATTCAGATTCATATGAAAATAATTATTTTCATTTAATAGTTGCATGCTAATCAATAGATGTTTTGAATTATGTTGGCTATCTCTACATTATTTGAATCCATTTACAAGTACACCCTTATGAGTTACAATACATGTGATTTTTAAATAAATTTAAAAATGTTTCATGTTTGTTTTTATCCAAAATTATCCTTCTTTTCTTAATATTTGTTCTCTTCTTCTTTTGTAGTTGGGTACAAAATAAAGTTACTAAGTTTTTGCTATTGTATTATACATGATAACTTTAATTAAATGTTTGTTATTAATCTTAAGGAATTTTGTATGTGTGCTTGATATAAAAAATGGATAAATTAAACCTTTCCAGATGAAATGAGATATTTGTTAGTATATTTATTTACAAGGATATTAGTTTACAGTGAACTCTTTCATGCCCACATGTTATTGTTCATCAGAATCTAGAGTCATTTCTTTGGTCTAGTCAATCTTAGTCTTTGTATTGGGCTATTTTAATTTTCTAAGTGTTGTGTGTTAGATAATAATCTCTAGTCCCCTCATGTATGTCATTTTTTTTTAGATTCAGATGTCATTGGTTATTTCCAAGTAAATTTCAAATACAAGTACAAAATTCAATGTGGTAGATGCATATTATTTGAATTTTATTAAAAGTTGAATAATGTGCAAGAAAAATTGTGTAATAAATGCAAGTCAAAGGTCTAATCAATTACAGAAATCAATCTTTATCAATGTAGCATCTGCTTAAGGTCAATGACAAAATGTTAAGATCACTAAAAAAATAGAGACAAAACTTAATCAAAGCATAAACAGTCGCATGATTATAGATTCAATTTTTTTTACAATATTTAAATTTTGTATTAGAATAAATTCAAATACAAAAAATTAATCAATAAAAAAAAAGTGCTTAAGCAATCTGAAGATGGTCTAATGAAATGTTGTAAAAGAGAACAACAATTGCAAAAAGATGCAGCGTACATTATAATATAACACAAGCATATTGCCTTGAGACAAAGGAAGAAGAAATAAATAAGTTATCTAAGTATAAGGTGGTTGAAAAATTTAATAAATAGAAGCAAAAGATACACAATAGTAGTTTTGATCAAGCTGCATAACATGGGCCAATGTAAAAACAAGATTAAGGAACAAAAAAATGTGCATAAACTATAATTTTTTTTTGATGTAGTCATATATGACATTTAATTATAAAGAAAACACATGAACATATTTTGAAATCTAATAGAAATAACTATATTTAATACAAGTTTTATTCCAGACATCATTCGACTATCAATAGTAACTACTATCACCAGGTTTATTGTAACAAATCATTACACCAAACCCTTGAGGCATTAATGAAATTGACACATCGAGATCATAACATCCCACCATGCTTAGAAAGCCCAGAATCTAGGCTATATTTGTGCCCATACACTAGGATCCTAGCATGTACAAGCCTCAAATGAACATAGTAATGTTAACATAGCCACTTGCTCCATGACTTGAACTCAAGTGGAAGCTTTGATACCAAATGTATTATTCAAGTTCTAGACATAAGGATGACATGGAAACCTTTTATCCACATGGGATTTGATGAAGATCAAAAAATTTCACCATTTGGTTGATCTAATTGAGTGAATCCATTCCATAAAATTTGTGTATATCTACCTTTGTTAATAGGTTCCTCTGTGGTAAGGTACTTGGATTTGGATTAGTTTAGTTGGGAGATCCACCCTGGTAGGGTTGGATAATAGTGATAGTTGGATGATTTGGTTAATTATTTTATAAAGCCATCATGATATTTACCAAACTGGATTGTACAAATTTCATATCAGATTGTATGCCTCACATATCACTTTGAATGCTTTGCACACTGTAGTCAAGCTGGCTCACTTTATAATCTATCTCAGAGAAACTTGGTACAAATGATATAATAACTCCCCCTTCTGACTCCATCTCTTCCTTATGAGTATTTTTACCTAGAGTCTTAGCACCCTTTCCTTGGCCCTTAGCTTGCGACATGCCATAAAGGGGCTTGACAATGTCAACCTTGATTAACACTTTTAACCCAACTTTAACCAAGGATTTTTGTACTTATGTTGGCATCAAATTAAAAAATATAAATAACATACCCCAGCTAGATTTTTTAAATATTTCCGAAAATGTAAATAACTCAATTTTTTTTGAATTGTGCACTATAGAGCAAATTTATGAAAAATACTAACATCAAAATAACTCACATAAAACTGACCTATAAAACCTAATTTTTTTTGTGCGATGTCCTTGACTGATTCCTTAAGGTCAGTAAAAAAATTGAAATAAAGTTTGTAGAGGATTGAAATATATAAGTAAATCTCTAAAATTAGGGTTTTGCCCACAAGATTGCCTAAATCCCTACTCTGATACCACTTGTAATGAAATTACTTCAATAATAAAGTAGAATAATAATAATATATCACAATATGACTGAAATATAACATAATATATGAATAAAAAATAAGCCACTTCGAGGGGGAAACCTCCAAAATATTCAATAAGAGTAGAATTCATAATATACGATGATAAACAACTACTCAATACCTCTTATATATAGTCTACCTAGACCATGGTTATTTGATGCAGGAGCATCACTCCAAGCTTGAATTTTGGTTTGTTTTATTCATTTTTGGATTGAATAAATTATTTAATGGGTCATTTAGATTGTTTAGATTTTTTCAAAGGTCTTAGGGGTCATATAACAGACTTAGGAATCATTTTCAAGTGTTTAGGTTAGCTTAGGTAGGCTAGATTTAAATTTGGTAGTTTCCTACCAAAATTCAAATTCAAATATTTGAATAATAAACTTTGGTTTATGAGACTTTTATATAAATTCTAATGGTATTTATGAGTTAATCTATTTATTTTAAGAGTATTAATTTTTTTCAAGTGTTTCCTATTGTCTTGTTTATCTAGGATGACCTCTTTTTCCTTTTTGGTCAATGTTCTTATTATGAGAATACACTTCAAATCTAATCAAGACCTACATTGGGAGGTTCTTGAGTAGTTAAAGGATTTGTAGGAAATATATAATGATTTTTAAAGATGGGTTTGAATAATAATTGAAATTAATAAGAATATTTGAAGGCTCCAAGAATGAGAACAAAGAGAATATAGGCCTAGGAATAAGATAGTTATAAAATTCTATGCAAGCAATGTAAGTGTTGACTGTCAATAAGATTTGATTGCTAGTGAAGGATTCAAGTCTTGGAAATACTATTTTGGAATTGTAAATTTAATAAGGAAATGATATAATTGAGTATTTCATGTGTAAATATTTATAAATATTGTTATCTAACAATAAAGACAAGGTTCATTTAGTCACTACACATAATCAAGTGAATTGTGTCATTCTTAGCAGGGTATTGAAGATATTTACATTGTGTACGAGTTTATTTGTGTAAAATAAGTTGTAGACAGTTGGTAACCATTGAATAAAATATTTTCAAAGGATATAAACTTTAATAAAGTATAAGACACAATCTATTTTAAGAACTTTGCCTACATAGACTTGTAATCTCTCATTTGGATATTTCCTACAAGTAAGATTTTGATTTATTGATACTTTTATTAAAAAAAAGAAAGGTATTTCATATTACTAAGGTTTTTCCAACCTTGCACAGACCTTTTCCAACTTGAAATAGCAATAAAAATTCCATTTTGTTCCTTAAAATCTAAATTTTACTCTTACTCAACTTGTGAGAAAGTCATGTTGAAGAGTTGAGTCCATTCCATGGTTTGGGTATAAAGTACATGAAAAAGAGCCTAAAATTTAGTATAAATTATGGATTTTACATTAAATAGTTGAATTACATACTATATTTTACTTTTGGCACATATGGATCCTCTTAGAGCCAAAATAGCATTCTAGGCTTAGGAGACCTAATTGCTTAAGAGAAGGGTTGAGTTTTCATACTTTATTAAAGAGTTAGAATCCAAAACTTGGTATGTTGATGTAAAAAATTAATGGGTTTATAAAAATTACATTTTTTTGACTTGAAACTCTATGTGGTAAAAAATAAGTTGAAAAAACTGTGTCTAGAGGGCTAATAAGAGAGGCCTAAAAAAATCAAAAACTTGAAAACAAAGAACCTTCCCTTTATATTTAGAATCTCAAAATTTAGGGGTTTTTTCAAGAGGATAATAGGTATATAAATATCCATTTGTGTAATCTTTAACCTTATATATTTTTCTAAACCTTAAAATTGGTACCTCAAGAGGGTTAGTAGAGGTTGGCTCAAGAAACAAAGTTTATGTTTTGATTATTTTTGACTAACTCCTCTACATCATTTTGGTAACAAAGAAGGTTTGAAACTTGAGGGATATTTAAATAAGGTTTACACTCTTATATAAAAAGAGTTAATTGGTTGTGTGTTGGTTAGTTAACCTATAGTGTGAGTTTTGGTCAGATAGCTTGAAAGGTGCAAGGACAAGATGCCACCTAGAATGAATAGAGCCAATATTCAAATTGTGTTGGAGGAATTTTAGAACCTAAGGACTATTTTTGATGATATACTTACAATATTAGAGGATACTAAAATAATGGGAGTCATAATAGGAGATGACAGTGATAAAGAGGAAGAACCCCAAGAGCTAGAAGAGGAAGGTAAAGAAGTTGGAGATCATGATGAACAAGGTTTGGAAAGAATACTAAAAGTAGTAATGAAATATGGATCTAAATAAAAAGTGAAACTTCCCACATATTTAAGAATTTTGGATGGATAAGAACTCATTGATTAGATTATATAACTATATAAATACTTTGACTATGAAAGTGTTTCAGAGGAGAACTAGGTGAAGTTTGCTCGTACAAAGCTGAAGGGACATGCATCCATTTGGTGGGATTTCATACAAGAAGAAAGGATAAAGAATAAATAAGGGTAAGACAAAGATAAAGTCTTGGGATAGGATGGTATCTAACTTGAGGGGTAAATTCTTGCCAAGTGACCATGAAACAAATCTTTTAAAAAGGTTACAAATATTGAAACAAAAATAAATGAGTGTCAAGGAATATACATAAGAGTGATATAAACTGGTTATCAAATCAATCCATATAGAGGAATATAAAGAAATTTTTGATATATATCTTATAGGGTTGAGATACAATTTGCAAGATGAACTAAGCCTAGTTAACCCCAAGACTCTTGAAGAGTGATATCAATGTGCATTAAAAGATGAATCCAAGCTTAATATAATTTAAACATAACAAATTAGAGGTAGAGGCATAATTTATAGAGGAAGGGGTTATCAAGGAGGTAGACATACCTCGTAGAGAAACCAATGAGAAGCTAGCACTTCAAAAGAATAATCCTTTAATCCTAGAGGTGATTTAGAGGTAGACGGCCATACTTCAGAGGTGGATATGCATAAAGAGGAAGAGGATCTAGTAGCTTCACTGGTAAGTGTTTCAAGTATAATAAGTTTTTAGGACATAGGTTTTGGAAGTGTCTAAAAGGTCAACAAGCAAGAATCTATAAAACTAAAAATAGAATCAGATTATTCAAACAACAGAAGAGGAGAGTGTTGGTTCTCCATCTCATGGGAAGAACTAGAGGTAGGTGAATAATTGATTATGATAAGGGTGTTGATCAGACACCTAAAGAGAAGGAACCTGCACAAATAAAGACACTTTATAAGATGTCCTAAAAGTGGCAAGATAAATGTTGTAAAGTAGTTATTGATTTGGTTAAAATGAATAATTTAGTTTTAGTTGAGATGATGGATAAATTAAATTAAAAAAGGCTGCCTCATCCCACTCCCTACAAATTTTCTTGGCTACAAAAAGGGAAACAAGTATTGGTTAATGAAAAATGTTGGGTGAAATTTCAAATTTGGAGTTATAAAGACAAAGTTCTTTATGACATCATGCCAATGGATGAGTACCATGTACTCCTTGGAAGGCCTTAATAATATGGTAGGAAGACATGACATCACATGATGGAAGGATAAATGTCTCTACTTTAGAGAAGGATGGTATAAACCACACCCTAATGCCTATGAAATAAGAATATGGTGATCAAAATATTGGTTCAATTGTAATGGTGGTAAGTTGAAAGGATTTTGTGAATGTAATGAGATAAGAAGAGCTAGGATTTGTAGTAGTGCTCAAGCCTAAAATAGTCATAACAACCATAAAAGTGAATGAATTACCATAAGAGGTGCAAGATGTACTCAAAGAATATGATGATATCATGGTTGATTAACTACCTAATGAGCTACCACTAATAAGAAAAATTAGTTATCGAATTGACTTTGCTGGAGTGAGCTTGCCTAGTAATGTTGCTTATAAGATGACACCTCAAGAAAATACTAAGATCAAAAAGTAAGTTCAAGAACTATTGGATAAAGGGTTGGTCAAGGAGAGTCTTAGCCCATGTGTAGTGCGGTATTAGTGCCTAAGAAGGAAGATGTTGGAGGATGTGCACATATTAAAGGGTAATCAATAAGATCACTATAAGATACAAGTTTCCTCTTCCAAGAATTGGACACTTGATGAATTGTTTGAGTGGTTCAAATTACTTATCCAAGATTGACCTCAAGAGTGGATACTACCAAATCATAATTAGGCATGGAGACAAATGGAAAATAACTTTCAAGACTAATGAAGGGCTGTATGAGTGGTTGGTTATGCTATTTGGCCTCACTAATGCACTTAGTACATTCATGAGGCTAATGAATGAGGTTCTTAAGCCATTCATAGGTAAGTTTGTTGTAGTCTATTTGGATGACATATTTATATATAGTCATAGTAAATAAGAACATATCCATCATTTCATTTGGTTATGAGAAGGTTACAAGAGGAAAAATTACTAAACAATATCAAGAAGTATGTATTCATGAAGATAGAGTTGTTTTACCTTGATTTTGTGATATCTAAAAGAGTATTTAATATGGATAAGGACAAAGTGAAATCCATAATGGAGTGGCCAAATCCCAAGACAACTAGAGAGGTAAGAAGCTTTCATGTCCTCATAAGTGTTTATAGGAAATTGATTAGAAATTTTGGTGAAATTTGTGCTCCAATCATAGACACTATTAGAGGAGACAAGAAATTTTTTATGTGGATTGACTTGGCTGAAAGAAACTTTCAGTTTCTGAAGAGAAAAATCATTAAACAACCCATTCTATCACTTTATGATTTCAAAAAATTCTTCCAGGTGGAATGTGATGCAAGTGGAGTGGCCATAGGGGCTGTCTTAAGTCCATAAGGCATGCCTATAACATAATTTAGTGAAAAACTAAATGATGCTAAAAAAAATATTCATCTTATGATTTGGAGTTATAGGAAATGGTGCAATATTTTAGGAAGTGGAGGCATTATCTAATGCCTAGGGGTTTTGTAATCTTAAAAAATAACCATGCTCTACAATTCATCACCAGTCAACCCAAGCTCAATCAGAGGCATGTGAAATAGATATAATATTTTTAGAATTTTACCTTTAATATCAAACATAAGAAAGGTCAAAGTAATAAGGTGGATAATGCTTTGAATAGGAGAGCATTTCTAGTCAATGAATTTTGGCTTGAGAGTGTAGGTATTGATTCTCTTAAGGAGTTGTATGAGAGTGATGAAGATTTTCAAGAAGCCTATAAGGATTGTCAACATCCAACCACCTTGAACAAAGAACCATGATTGGATTACATGATACAAAATGGCTTATTATTTAAAGGAATATAGTATTGTTTTCCCAAGAGTTTAATGAGGGGGAACTTGATAAAAAAGAAGCATCATGGTAACATGGTAGGATATTTTGGGCTTGATAAGACATTAGAGTAGCTTATCAGGGATTACTTTTGGCCTAGAATGCAAGTAGAAGTAATAAGGTATGTATAAAGATGCATAGTTTATCAAATGGATTAGGGTAAAAGTATAAATTCAAGTTTGTATCAGCCTTTACCAGTCCCAAATAGGCCATGGGACTCCATTAGCATGGATTTTGTCATGGGGCTGCCTTATACTCAATGAGGTTATGATTTTGTCTTTGTAGTGGTGGATAGATTTTATAAAATGGCACACTTTATACCTTGAAAAAATACCAATGATGACACACACATAAAAAATTTGTTATTCAAGGAGGTTATTAGACTACATGGTTTACCACTCAATATCATATCTGATAGAGACACCAAATTTATTGGACACTTTTGGAGGACCTTGTAGAAGAAGCTTAGAACTAATTTGAATTTTAGTTCATTCTACCACCCTTAGATTTATTGAAAAATTGATGTGGTTAAGAGGATCTTAGGAAACTTGCTAAAGTGCTTATCAGGAGACAATCCCAAGTAATGGGATTTGATATTCCCATAGGTAGAGTTTGCATACAATGACTCTTCTAATAAGAGTATTGGTAGGATTCTATTTTAGGTCTTGTATAATATGAAACCAAGAGGAGTATTTGAACTAAGAGAATTTAGTGAAATGGATAAGATGATTTATAAAGGAGAGGATTTTTTTGTGGCTATGCAAGAGGTACATGAGCAGGTGGAGACAATTAGAGACAAGTGTGGAGAAGTACAAGAAAAAAATAGATTTGAGAAGAAGAGAAGTTAGTTTTGACATTGGTGACTTAGTTTTGGCTCACTTGAGAAAGAAGAGGTTTCCAAAATGTGAGTATAAAAATCTCAAAATGAAGAAGATAGGTCCTTGCAAAGTTCTTAAGAACTTTTCTAACAATGCCTATGAGATAGAGTTGCCTAGTGGAGTGGGCATCTCTCACATTTTCAATGTTGCAGACCTATATCCATTCAAGGAAGGTGATTATAATGATAAAACACCAAGATAAGGTAAAATATTTCAAGATTGAGAAATTAAATTTCCATTAGATAAGAAGGAAGAGTTAGAGATGATCTTTGACAAGAAGATTATCAAGAAGACAAGAAACATGGAGTATTTATAATATCTAGTCAAGTGAAGAAATAATCCTCATGAATATGCCACTTGGATGATATAATAATAGATACATCACCATGGAAATATATTTGGAGACCTCATGAACAACAGTTCATGAGTTCATTTTACTGTCCCTTGGGAGTATGACGCAGGAGCATCACTCCAAGCTTGAATTTTGATTTGTTTTATTGATTTTTGAATTGAGTAAGTTATTTTATGGGTCATTTAGATTGTTTATATTGTTTCAAATGTCTTATGGGTAATATAATTTTTTTTTGAATAATTTCCAAGTGTTTATGTTAGCTTAGGTAGGTTAGAATTTGAATTTGATAGTTTCTCACCAAAATTCAAAATCAAAATTTTGAATAAGAAACTTTGGTTCATGAAACTTTCTTATAAATTATAGTGATTTTTAGAAGTTACTCTAGTTATGTTAAGTGTATTAATTGTTTTAAATTTTTCTTGATGTCTTGTTTACCTAGGATGACCTCTTTTTCCTTTTTGGTCAATGTTCTTGTTATGCAAATACACTTCAAATCTAATCAAGACCTACTTTGGGAGGTTTTTGAGTAGTTAAAGATTTAAGGAAATATATAATGATTTTTAAATATGGATTTAAATAATAATTTAAATTAATAATAATATTTTAAGTCTCCAATAATGATAATGATTAGAATACAAGCCTAGGGACAAAACAATTATAAAATTTTGTGCAAGCATATGTAAGTGTTGATTGTTAATAATATTTAATTGCTAGTGAAGGATTCAAGTCTTGGAAATACTATTTTTAAATTTTAAATTTTATAAATGAATTATTTAATTTAATATTTCATGTGGAACTATTGATAAATATTTTCATCTAATAATAAAGACAAGGTTCATTCAGTTACTACATACAGTCAAGTGAACTGTGTCATTCTTAACAAGGTATTGGAGATTTTTACATTGTGTAAGAGTTTATTTGTGTAAAAGAATTTATAGATAATTTATAGATAATTAGTAAACATTGAAAAATATTTTGTGAGGATATGAACTTAAATAAACTATTAGACACAATCCATTTCAAGAACTCTGCCTATACAAATTTGTAACCTTTCTTTTAGATGTTTCTTATAGGTAAGATTTTGATTTCTTGAAAATTTTATCAAATAAAAGAAAGGTGTTTCATATTAATGAGTGTTATCAAACCACACATATAAATTTTTAATCTTTAAACAATAATAAAAATTCCATTTTGTTCCTTAAAATCCAAATTTGCTTTTATTCAGCCTGCGAGAAAGACATGTTGAAGAGTTGAGTCCATTCCATGGTTTGGGTATAAGGTAAGTGAACCAGAGCCTAAAATTTGGTAGATATTAGGGATTTTACATTAAAAATGTTAATTAAACATTATATTTTAATTTTTTCATGAGTGGATCGTCTTAGATCCAAAATACCATTCTAGGCTTAGGAGACCTAATTGCTTAAGATAAGGGTTGAATTTTTGTACCTTATTAGAGATTTGGAATCAAAAAATAGGTATGTTGATGTAAATACTTAATGGGTATCAAAAAATTACATTTTTTTGATTTGAAACTTTGTGTGGTCAAAAATAAGTTTTAAAAACTATGTCTAGAGGGCTACAAGGAGAGGCCTAAAAAGAGCAAAAACTTGAAAATAGAGAACCTTAATTTTATATTTGGAATATAAAATTTTGGGGTTTTTAGAGGAGTATAATAGGTATATAAATATACATTTGTGTGACATGAAACCTTTTAGATATGTCTAAACCTTGAAATTAGTGCCTTAAGAGGGCTAATAGAGGTGGGTTCAAGAAGCAAGGATTGTGTTTTGATTATTTTTGACTAACTCCTCTCCATAATTATTACATAGGGAAAGCTAATAACCAAATTAATGCATGCAAAAATGTGATATAACATCAAAGAGGGATAAATAATCCACAAGTTTTCTATTCTTATCTATATACATGTAATAGGTTAGGGGCATAACAAAACCATGGCAATTTATGATAAAAATTATAGACCAAAAATCAAGTCATATGTAACAGAATATGTATAAAGGTGATAGACTTGTCACTTTTAGAATTAAAATCATTTTTTATGAGTTGTGACTTTAATCATGTATGCTATAGTTTACAATGTTAGATGCATGGTATTCTATATATTTAGTTGGTTGACAACCTGTAGAGAAATGAAAAAACAAGCAAGACATCTGTTTCTATTAGCATGGGTAGTTATCAAAAAGCAAAAAAAAAAAAAAAAAAACACTACAAACATATAGTATCCAACCTAGTGGTTGACTATAATAAAATTTGATATTACAATCAATTCGAGTATTAAAATTATTTTATTTTATTTTTTTTAGGCTATCATTTTTTTCACAAAATCAATCTCAACAAAGATTTTTAAAACTAAAAAAGCATGTAGTACTTGTTGATAGATGTGATGACATTGTTTGTGGCACGTGTGAACCTGCCATGTAGTTAGAATTATCATATCAAAAATGTAGCAACTAAAATGTCTTACTTATATTCATCGAAAGAGATTTTAATTAGTTCTAGGAGATTTTCCTTCAGGAGTGTTTGATTCAAGATACAATCTATTTGTTTATTCTCTACCTGCATGATAAACTATAGTGAATGCTAGTATGGATACCTTTGATTCTATTGACAATTTGTGCAATATGCACGATTGTCTATTAAAGGTGTGCTAACCATGATCATGTACTTACAATTGTTATAGAATGGATGGAAAGGTGATACATGCATTTTTTTTCCCTTTAATAGGCCTTTAACCTACAAATCAAAATCACAAATAATCATATTATGAAAGTATTCAAATTCTATTGTTTATTTGGAATCTATTTTTTTCTTGTCAGTAAAGTAATGAATTAGGGATAGATACTGGCCTCAATATTAGTTTTTTTTAAACTTTCCAAATGATCTTTTGTATACTTGTCATTTAATATATCTATAAATATGGTCTAGTTTGGATGAAGCAAGGGAGTGCCTTTGATGTTGTTCCTGACAATGTTCTTGAATAACTTTATTGGTGTGTTTGCTGTTGAAAATATTTCCTGGAGATGAGGATATAAATATTTATAGTTGTCATTTATTACAAGCTACAAAGAAATTTTTTAATATTAATATTTTGGAAAAGAACATGAATATGTATATGTTAAGTCAAAATAAATAACATTTCAAAATATGAAGAATAAGAAGTACAATCTCTAAGCATTAACACTTATAGGTTGCCATATCTTCTTTAATTTCACCATCTTTTAGACATAACTCATTTATTGTATCATTTTTGATATCTAATTATGATAGAAGCCAATGAACATATTGCATATGCGCTATTTAATTGTACAAGATCATGTACTATGATATCTGGAGTGAGTCTATGTTCATTGCACACTATTGTGATGTTTTACATAGTTATATTTGTGTTTAATATAATACAATATTTAGCATCACTTCTTTCATATTGAATTCTATTTTTTATGGCAAAATATGTGATATAAATACTATTACCAGGTGAAAAGTGTCGTAAGAATTTATCAAATAATTTATTGTTGACATTGATAATTATTGTCAATTGACCAAATTTGTCAACGAGGTCTACATACACTATTTCTATGTTTGATGATGAATTTGGGTTCCTTATGAAACCAAGACCATAAATAACCAATACATCATCTTCAAAAACATTGCCACATTTTTTTTGAGAGGTCAATAACTAAAATTAGCATGTATTGCCCTACATTCACAATGTAACAATAATTTTGAAATCAAAATCATGAATACAAATACTTTATATTAGCATAAAATGACATTTTCTTTCTTTCTTTGAGTTGTAAAAGTCAAAGGAAATCGTAAGTTGCATGGGAAAAAATAAAAGACTATTTTCTATGGATGATAACACCCTATAACATGCTGAAAAAACCAAAAAATTACCATTTTTGTGGTCTTTATTGCTCCATTTCTATTTGTTAGTTGATATTTTATTCTGATCCCATATCTAATTTTTTGTTTGCATTGCAACAACATTATCAAGATCTTGTATTTTGAGATTGTTAAAGAGAAAAAAATGCAAGAAAAGGAAATATTGAGTGACAATAAACACTAACTTGTCATAACTGGAAATAAAATATTACCATTTTAGCACTTTATTTTGTGTTATTTCTGTCTCTTGCTCAATGTATTTGGTTGGATCTATATCCACTTTCTTGCAAGCATTTTTTTTGCAACCCATAAACATAATTTGATTTCAAGGGAAAAAAAAGGCAAAAAAAAGAATGCATAATAAAAATGGTTTATTTTTGTTTATTGTTGTATGTGTTTCTTTGCTTCCATATTTAGTTTTATCTATAGATTAAGACAAGGGCCTAGAGATTTTCTATTTATAGCAATGTTAACCATCAAATAATGACATAGAAGATTTGAGATCATATGAAAATAATAACTTGTGATGCTTATAAATAAATTATTACCATTCTAGTATCTTTTGTTGTGCCATTTCTGTTTCTTAATCAATGTGCATGCTTGGATCCATATCTAATTTCCTACATGCTTTTTTCAATTGCATAAACAAATTTTGATTGAATGGAAATACAAAGACAATAAAGTTATGTATAATGCAAGTAGCATATAATACTATTTTGTTGGGATGTTTTTTTTTTAATATTTGCTATTGATTATTGGCACTCGTAATTTCTTTTTTCTAAGCATATTTGTCATATGTCAATGACATTGCACAAGGTAAATAACACATTTTGAATTTGTACATAGTGACCATTGTTGTAGTGTTATATATTAAGTTGAAGGCAAATTGCATGATGGTCTATCTAATAGGCATCAAAAATTCTAAATTAAATATTCTAGATATCTATATTTGTCTAAAAGTGATCTATTAAAGTACTGGTATGTGTTATTGACATGTTTGATATCAAAGAGTAACCATGTCTATGTATTGTGTTAAAAATTTGTTGTCTAGATGTTGTTTGTTGAAGCATGTCAATATTGAAATCGCTAGAAAATATGATGTTGGTATCAGGTGGAAAATCATTAGTTTTTATTTCTATAAATACCAATGCATCATTTATTGTGGTATTTAGGACTAAATATATATTAACTATTTGTATTGATGTTTATAAATATGATATATCATGTGTCATAGTCTCCATGTTTGGTGTAGCAAACACCTTACTACTTCCCAATATAATGTTTTTTCTAAAGCATGACATTATTCCATGCACACTCATTGATGAGTGATAATCAAAATTTTGTGTAAGAATGGAAGTATTTTCTATTTGCACAGTTCTTGTTTCTTAGAAACATAGAATGTTTGCATTCATAAGTTCATAGTCATGTGTTATGCTTTTAAGATGCAATTGTGCACTCTGTGTATTCAATGAGAAAATAATGAGACTATTATATGTTTTAAGGATAATTGTAAAAAGTGACAAACACTATGTAGAAGTTTGTAGTCTTTGCATCTCAACACTTACATTATCATATATGATAAAGTTCTTAGGTTCTAACTTATTCATAAGGTACAATGATTTAATATTTTTTGCTCATGAAAGTGCATTTTAGATAAGCCTGTGGCACTTGATGCCAATAGGATCAAATACCAATGCATCCATTGTAAGACTTTGTGATCTATGTATTGTTTGAGCATATGTTATTTGTATTAGAAGCTATTCATATATGGTGGTTATTTGTTTCTTAATGTAAATTTTCCTTGAAATTATTGTTATTAGAGTCACAATTTTTGGAAATTTGATCATTGTAGAAGATCTACATTTTTTTACATTATAATGCTCTAATTTTAATGTCATTATATTGTATCCAAATTATGTCTAGTTGTCTAGGTATGTAATGCTTGATAATTCTATTAGCACCTTTTATTAATCCATCTTGTGTATCATAATTTACACCAATCAATTTTAATAATATGTTTAGTTTCAAAATAATTATGTCAAGTAAGTAATTTTTTTGATTATTTGTAACATTTCATCAAAACAATTCACCTTTTTGTCAATAACATTCAATGTATATGTTTATTCCTTGAGAAGGGTAAGCATTTTTACATTATATTTTTTAACATCATCATTATTGTGAAACAAGTATGGAAATGTTTGGTCATAAGGAGGAGATTTATAACATGCATTATTCAATTATTCAATGTCTGATATTGTCTACTAGTAAGTTTTGATGTGGTTTAGGATGGAAACAAATTGAATTCTAGTTTGCCGAATGACTTGTTGAAGATGAAAGCACTTTACATTGTCAAGCCAAAAAGTGTATGGAGTTGTTTCTCCATGAAAAAAATGATATTAAAAAACTCACATATCTCTAATAGGCTCTATTTGTTAAAAATCCTCAACAAATATAATGTTAATGTTTGTAAATGATTTTTTGGGTCTATGCATTATTTGTCAAAGCCTTTTGTCAATATTGCAAAGAATTTGACTTCTTAGTAAAGATATTTCATTAATAAGTAGCATACATAATTATTGATAGTGTTTGATTATTATATCTAAAGTGTTTGAATCTAATGACATCATCTATGTAGATGTATATGGAAGTTGAAAAATAGAATGTGCAGTTAGACCATTTGCATTGTATGCTACTTTACCAGTGTATGAAATATTTAGACTTTTTTTTTTCAAAGGATAACTTTCAAGTTTATTATTGTAGATCCATGCCAAATTTTCATATATAAAATTTTTAATGAATGTTTTTCCTTTGCTTGATCCTCCTATTAAGAACAAATATATTGGGTTGTTTGGATCCGGCACTTTTTTGATCACAATGTCTTTGACAATAGCTTGTTCTTTATTCTGTTGTTTTCACAAGTTTTAATATTCTTATTTGCTTACTAAAAAAGGATTCTTGGTTGTTTGAAACATTTTTGAATGTTTATTGTTGACCTGTTTATAATTTATTATGTAATGCAAATCACAACCTATGTCATATGCATTGATGTTGTTCTAGATTTGATTGTCTTTTCTATCATTAGCAATAACAAATAGTGACGCAAAATGAATGTCTAGATTCTCTATAGTAGTGTCAATATTTCCCCACTTTGTTATGGAATTTGTAATAAAAATGGTTTAAATTCTTGTTATTTGTCTTATGATCGAGGTATGCATCAGTCCATGTGTTGAAGTTTTTTTAGTGTCTCTTCAGTGTCACGATAAGGTATAAACAACATCATTTTTTCTCTATAATAGTTTTCAAAATCTATGTGGATATTGTATCTAACATGTAAAATTATGTATGGTTTATTTATTTATTTTTATTTGAAGATTTTCCTAGATAATATGCGATAAATTCAGCCAAACATATATGTTCTAATTGCATTAGCCTTGAAACATATTTTTATATAGGAGAAACACATATTATGTCTTCTAAAGTGTCTGGCTCTTGTGCTAATAGTTTTGGACTTTTCAAAATGTAAGTTCTTTTTGTCTTTGGTGATGTGTTTATAAAAAATTATTTCCTTGAAATATGATGTAAAGGCAATGATAGTACAATGTGAATGACTTGGTGATTAGACATTTATTGGTGTTGTAGAAGCACATTTCTCAATTTTCTTATGGATTGTAGTTTATTGTCATTGCTATGAGTAGTTTCAACACACACTTTATGAAATTTATTTTTTAGTGTATGATAAAAATTTGTCATATAAGAGCAATAATATGTTGTAGCAACATATGCATCAAGAATGAATTATGCATCTGCGTTAGCATACCGTGCTACACCCTTAATCATTGGCATGTCTATGGATATGTGTAGTTGACTTGTGGCTTACATAACTCTTTTTAATATTATTTTACATTTATTTATTCATTAATATACTTAGTAGGTCAGCCTATGGGTGGCACATGGCCTTGTTAGACTATATATAAGAGGTAGGGTTAGTTATTCATCATATATTTAGTATTCATTTTTATTGAAAGCATTTGGGAGGTTGCCCCCTCAAAGTGGCTTATCTATTATTAATATTTCTATTATAATTCCATATAATTATGATATACTAATGTATATATTCTTATTTGGTGAATTAATATCATTTCAAGTGGTATCAGAGCATCGATTTGGGCCATAATCAGGTAAAAAACCCTAGATCTTGAAATTTGGATATATCTTGCAAATGGGTACAAATTTCTCTGCAATTTTTTTTACTAGAGTTGTGAAATAATTCAAGTAAGTTTCCAATAAAATTTAAGTTCTTTTGGATATATTTTTCAAAATTTATTTCCATTTTAATGTTTTTCCTAAATTTGTTCCATAACTCATAATTTGTATAATTTTTCAATTTTCTTTTATACTTTTGGAAACCTTGGAAAAAATTAGTTTAGGTTATTCTTTGATATTAGTGATTTTAGGTCTAAATATTCAAAAAAATTAATGGTCAAAATTAGGTCAATGGGGCAAAATAAGGTTCATCATCAAGCCTTTGTATGGCTGGTCCTAACACCTATGGATGGGGGAAAGGGAAAGAAACCCCTAAAACCCCTTTAAGGGATGACATGGAGTATGAATAATCTGATATAATTTCTCAAATCAAATCAAACCTACATGGGCTAATGCATAAAGATGTGCAAGTCCAAACTCAAATATCAACAATGCGAGGGGAGATTAATGGCATGAACAATTAGTTGCATCAAATCATGACACATTTGGATACCATTTAATCTCATTCACCACTTAAAAACTCTCCACTTTTTCCTTCTAGTCCTCCTCCTCTTAATACTAACACTGACAATGTTGCCAAAATTAGACTTGCAAAAGTTTGATGGTAAGGATCCACTCACTTGGATCAATCAAATTGAAAATCTATTTGATTTACACCAAAATCCTAGCTCTTAAAAGGTGGTTGTGGCATCTCTCTATCTAGAATGTAAGCCATTCATTTGGTATCGTTAGTTTTATGCTCAAAAGAAGAAAATTGGTACTCCTGTTACATGGTCAATATTCTTTGATGAATTGATGTCTCATTATCAGGATAATGTTTCTGAAAATTAATTTAACTAATTAGCCAAACTATGACAAATAAGAATAGTGAAGGATTATATTCATCAATTTCAAAATCTATCCTTACATGTAGAGGATATCACTGAGGCAAATCTGACTGACCTTTTCTGGGTGGACTAAAATATAGTATTTAATTGGAGGTTCATATGTTTAACCCCATAATTGTATCTGAAGCTATACCAAGGGCATGCTTGGTAGAAGAAAAAGAGATGATCAAACATCATCCTTTCACTAATAGTCAGGAACACACCTTTCCAAATCCATCATGGCCTCAACCTACCAGATTAACACCATAACAAATTGAGGATAAGTGTGTTAAAGGGTTGTGACAATAAATGGAGCAAAGGTCATATATGTGCTGAAAAGAAGTTATTTTACATTGAAGGGGTTGATGTGGATGAAGAAGATGAGGAGACATATATTGAGGGTTTTGAAGGACTTGAGGATGAAGCTGTAGATTCTCAACCTACTATCTCCTGCCATGCCCTTACAGGTATTTCTACTCCTCAAACTCTTAATGTGGTGGGTATTATTAAAAAATAGGTCACAGTGTTGATTGATTTAGGTAGTACACATAATTTTATCAATAGTAAGTTGGCTGCTCATTTGAATTGTTCATTTACCCAGTCTTAGAATTTCAAGTCATGATTGATGATGGTGGTATAGTTAATTGTTCTAAAAAATTCCATAGTATTAAGTTAGCAATGGGGGATTGTTTTCTAGATTCTCCTATGTTTGCTATTCCTATGGGTAAGACTGATATTATTTTAGGAGTAAAATGGCTCACCACATTGGGTACTATTGAGATGAATTTCCATGAACTATTCATGCATTTTTATTTTGAAGGCAAGCTAGTGGAACTATGAGGATTTAGATTTAAATCTCTATAAATGGTTAGTTCACATTAGATGACCAAGATGATAAAAAAAGGTGATGAAGAATTTATGGCATGCTTGTCTTCTATTAATGTCCAACAAACTAAGGAGTCTACCCATCCTGAGTTACAACAAATATTGGATAAGCATTCAGTTGTTTTTGGACCCATGCCAAAAGGTCTTCCTCCTAGTTGTACTCATGATCATGCCATTAGACTCATTTTTGGAAGTATGCCACCCAATATTAGACCATACAAATATCCTTATGCCTAGAAGATTGAAATTGAAAAAATGGTACAAGAGTTATTAGAGGTAGGTACCATTCACCATAGCCAAAGTGAATATTCTTCTCTAATAATCATGATATGAAAGAAGAATGAAACTTGGAGGATGTTCCTAGATTATAGAGAGCTCAACAAGTTCACTATTAAAGATAAGTTTCCTATTCTTGTAATTGATGATTTGTTAGATGAATCACATGGTGATATTTATTTTACCAAATTAGATCTTCACTCTAGGTATCATCAAGTTTGGATCCGTGCGGAGAAAATTCCTAAGAATGCCTTCCATACTCATGAAGGCCATTATGAATTTTTGGTCATGCCTTTTGGTCTCACCAATGCACCATCCACCTTCCAGAGTTTGATGAATATGATTTGTGGGCCATTTCTGAGAAAGTTTTTACTTGTGTTTTTTTATGACATCCTTATTTATAACAAAAATTAGGAAGACCACTTGCATCATGTGAAAGAGGTACTCTCAGTTTTTGAGCAACATCAGTTGTATACTAAACCATCCAAATGTGATTTTGGAGTTTAGGATGTGGAATATTTGGGTCATATTGTATCACATGAGGGAGTGAAAGTTGATCCTAAAAAAATACAAGCCATCATGGAGTGGCATATTCCCAAGACACTTGAGAAACTAAGGGGATTTTTGGGGCTAACTGGTTATTATCATAGGTTTGTCAAAAACTATGGTAGTATTGCAACACCACTCACTTATTTATTAAAGAAAGACTCCTTCTAGTGGACTGATATAACTACCAAGACATTTGAATAACTGAAAATGGCTATGTGCACCACCCTAATATTAGCTAATCTAGTTTTTTCTAAAACTTTTGTGGTTGAATGTGATGCATCTAGATATGGTATGGGTGCAATAATCATGTAAGAGGCTAGGCCCATTACCTTTGAAATTCATCAATTGAAGGGTAAAAATCAGCTCAAACCCATCTATGAGAAAGAGATAATGGTTATTCTACATGCATTCAAACAATGAAGACCTTATCTATTAGGTTGTCACTTTTAGGTAAAGACTGATCATGATAGCCTTACATAGTTTTTGGAACAACAGTTATCCTCTAAAGAACAACAAAAATAGGTGACAAAAATGTTAGGTTTTGATTTTGAAATAGTCTACAAGAAATGAAAATAAAATGTGGTGGTAGATGCACTATCTAGGTGAGATGAACCAATTGAGGCATTGTTATGTGCCATGACCATTTGTCAGGAAAACTGGTTGAAGGAAGCAAGGGTAGAATGGGAGAATGACAGTATTACCCATTCATTGATTCAAAATATAAAATAGGGTTCTAATGAGATTAAAAAGTTTAAATGGAAGGGTAATGCATTATGATACAAAGATAGATTATATCTATGTCAAAATTCTCTTCTCAAACAAAAAATCCTTCAAGAACTTCATGTATCTCCACTTGGTAGTCACTCAGGGTTTTTAAAAACCTATCATAGAGTCAAAAAGGATTTTTTTGGAAAGGACTCAAGGGGGATGTACAAAATTATGTGGCTAAATGTATGGTATATCATCAAAATAAAGGTTAAACCATTAAAACCCCTAGTCTTTTATAACCCTTATCCATCCCTAGCTAATGATGGGAAGAGGTATCTATGGATTTCATTACTGGGTTGCCACGATCTAAAGGTAGAAATTTTATCATGGTTGTTGTGGATAGACTCACAAAGTATGCTCAATTTTTTTATTTATCTCAACCATTGGTGGCTAGTATAGTAGCTTCTACCTTCCTTAATATAGTTTAGAAATTGCATGGTACTCCCAAGATTATTGTTAGTGATTGAGATCCCATATTCACTAGTAATTTTTTGGATAGAATTATTTGTATGTTTTGGAACCCAATTAGCTCATAGCTCATCCTATCATCCTCAATATGATGGACAAATTGAGGTATTCAATAAGTGTTTGGAAGGGTACCTTCATGGTTTTATGTTTGATAAACAAGATAAACAGGTTCAATGGTTGCCCTTCGCTGAATGGTGGTATAATATGTCAATGCATAGTTCATCCAAAATGGATTATTTTATGGCATTGTATGGATACCATCCTTTATCTCTCACTTCACCCTTGAAGACCCACCCAAAGGTATGTGCAGTGGAGGAACACCTTCAACATTAATAGGAAGTCTTTGCTAGTTTGCATGAAAATTTTGCTTTGTCTCAGAATCACATGAAGCAACAAGTATATCACCACAAGAGTGAGAGGTATTTTGAAATTGGTGATTGGGTGTATATTTACTTTTATCCATATAAGAAGATGTCCTTTAATAAACATAAAAAGGATAATAAATTATCTCCCAAGTATTATGGCCCTCACCAGATCTTGTAGAAAATTGGTAGTGTGGCGTACAAGCTGGAATTTCCTCCCTCCATTTGCATTCATCAAGTATTTCATGTATCTTGCCTTAAGAAGGTCATTAGATAGAGATTTACCACTTAAATTGAGTTACTAGAATTAGATGAGAAAGGGAGGGTTATTCTTGATCCTAAAGTGGTCTTTCAAACATGCACTAAGTAGCTATGATCCAGACTGATTCTTGTGTATCTGATCAAATGGAAGAATCTACCTTCTAAAGATGCTACCTGGGAGGATGAATCTTTCATGCAACAACATCTAAGATTGATTCAATGTTGAGGAAAACATTTTTTTGAAAGGGAGGAACATACTACACCCTTAATCATTAATGTCTCTATGGATATGTGTAGTTGACTTGTGGCTTGCATAACTCTTTTGCATATTATTTTACATTTATTTATGCATTCATATACTTAGTAGGTCAGCCTATGGGTGGCACATGGACTTGTTAGACTATATATAAGAGGTAGGGTTAGTTATTCATCATATATTGAGTATTCATTCTTATTGAAAGCATTGGGAGGTTGTCCCTTCAAAGTGGCTTATCTATTATTCATATTTTTTGTTATAATTTCATACAATTATGATATATTACTATATATATTCTTATTTTGTGAATTAATATCATTCTAGACCACAATGCCAGGAGCTATTTTACAAATGCATTTATCCAGGTATCTGATGGATGTCTTTTTATCATTATGTTGGGTCATGAAATACAAGATCACAATGAAAGTATGTATTATATTTCAAAAAAATTTTCTTCTTGCAAAAACATCTAGAATGCTATGTCTTTGCTATACTTTTTTTTCTCAAATTGAGAAAAAATTCTTGTAGCATTCTCTTTGTGGATCTCATTGCTTCCATCCAATGGCTCTAATATTGTGGTTTTTTGTGTTGGAGGCAATGTAAAATTGAATCTACAATGAAAATTTATATACTTTTTGCATGTGTTTGTATGATGATGTATTTGCATGCTAGCCAAATCACTATCAAAAAATGCTGAATCACAAGATATGTATTTGTCTACAAACTCTTTGATTTTAGTATTGGAGTAATTTCCATATATATAGGTGCATCATGTACCTAGACCATGAAATTAAAATTCTCATTTCCTCTATTTTAAAATTTAATCATAACAAAATAATCCAAAACCTTTCCAAATAATTTTTTAGTTTATAACAACATTTTTTTGAATGCATTAGATCTATGGTTAAAATAGTGACTATAGAGCATAGGGTTTCTTCTTATGATTATGTCAATGTTGTCTTCTTCAATTGTCTCTTTGTGTTTACTATTTTTTGAGGGAGTCATTTTTTTCAATGCATGACACAAAGGCTCCCAATAATGCTCAACAGTTGTTATGGTAGCAAAAAATGTTGGTGGGTCCAATTACCTAATCATCACAACAATATTTTTTAATGAATTTTTAAAATATTCAGCTGATATTTGAATGCTTTTGAAATATATATAGGCTATTGGTGATTTTAGGATTTTTTATATGTTGACTTTATTTTAAAAATCTTTGGTGTATAGATTTTTATCTTTTAATTCACATTTATTTTAAAAATCTATTAAAATCACCCACAACATAATTGAATGACACAACTCTACAAATATTTTTACGTTTTAAAATATCATCAATAGTTGAAAAGGCTTGCATTTTATATCACTGGTATGTATCCACGTCAATGATTTTTTTTGAACAATTTGATGTAATGTCATTTGTTTATATTTTCATTTTTCTTGGGTTACAAGAAAGAAGAGGCTAAATCATCAAGAAGTGAAATGACAAGATCAAAACAACATCAACTTTCTAGTAGTCTTACTTTCCATAGGAAAAAGAATCTATCTGACAAGATATTTACATTATCATTGAAGAATAGAAAATGCTAGTCAATTACTACTATATTTATGTTGTCAATGATCAAAACAAGTGAATATTATAGTAAGATACTTACTTGTTTTTGTATAACTTGTTCGAACATCAACTATTAGCCACCATGAGAAAATCTACATGTTTCAATAATTAACAATATTGAAATTTAAAAAAATTAGGGAAAACATTTCATTGGTATTTTGTTTTGAAATAATAGAAAAACCAAACCAAGCAATAACATAGTCATAAAATCTAGTAAAATTGATTACAAAAAACACTTATATATGTCTTCATCCCATCAACCACAACCCCTTATATTTTTTTAAAAAGAAAATTTATTTTTCTCATGTTTTTTTTTTCAAATAAAAAATGATCAACAATTTAAAAAAAAATTGTAAAAAGAACATAAATCATATAAAGAGATTTTTAAATATGATTAACATTATTTTTTCTACTTTAATCATATGGAAACAAAATATAAGTTTAGGCATAACATTTGACACATGAATTGATAAATGGATCAGATGTCTAAATCAACAAGCATCATTGCACCATAATTTTTTAAAAATATATTATAATAAATAGATTGTGCCAATAATATATAACTTATTATACTTTGAAATGTACACTACATACTATGTTCCATTATTATAATAATTTAAAAAAGCTAATATATTTTTTGATAGATTAGAGGATAATGGGCCCTTAATTGAGATCTAAAAAATTTGAACAAAATAAAAACCAAGGGAGAACTGGAAAGAACACGATATCAATCCACTCAAAAAGCCAAAAAAGCAACCAAAGAAAAACACAACAGGCACACACATCCAAAATACATAAACTCAAACATTGAAATGAGCAAGCTTGTCAAAAACTTATCAAAAAAAGGCAACATGACTCAAAAATATGTTTGACTTTGGTTTTTTTGCATGATGCACTTGTATAGTCATCATATACCATAGAGTGAAAAAAATAACAAAATTACAAGAGGACATTTGCAATTACATGTGTTATTGCATGACTCTAGTGACCACATGCCTAGGAAGTCTACTAGATCCACCAATAAAAACATTATAGCCAGCTTCAATCTCTACCTTAACATTGAGCCCTGAATAAAAATTGACAAGTGTTGAAATTTCTTCCACTAGTCTAGTAGATTCAAAATGACCTAGTAAGAGGTCTAAGGAAGGGATGGGAGTCAACCAATGGTCTAAGGAAAATGCTGGGGGAATAACCATGGATTGAGAAATAGAGTATAGATAAAGGGTATCCAACATAAGAACATAACATTCCTCAATCTCATGGAAAAAACAAAATGGAATTAATCCTAAACATTATTCACCAAATAAGGACAAAGGCAGGCCCAAAACTACTTGAAAGCTATCCAACCAACCTAACAACCCACCAAGGAGACTCAAATGAACCAACACCTACACCACCTTCAAAACTACAACAATATCTCAAACTACATGAAAAATATTACTAGTGAATATTGAAACCACTTTTGTGTTAGATTTGAGGTGTCCAAAGGAATAAAAAAAAATATCCCCAATCATCTCATAGATTACTTCAAATATTGATAAAGAAGTAAGCCAAAAAATGTGGCAAAGATGGGCATTTAAAACATGATCACACAATGACATTTACTATTTTTTTTACAGACAAAGACAATTGGAAAGAGTAAGGCACAACTGAAAAGTGAATAATCCATTTTGGAATGAAAGAATCTATGCAGAGGAGAGAATATATCATGAAGTGATGGCATGAGATAACAAAATGATTAGGTCTAATCACTTAAATAATATCCCATGAAAAATTACACATTAAATCAAGCACCCAATCAAGAACCCTAAAGCCATATCAAGCCATATTTATGATTCAATCTAAGAATCGTGTGAAGGAGATAAAACATCACCTCACACATTAATGAAATCAAAGGCTTCCAAACCTAGGTAGCATGTGGTCACATTGTTGTTTATTTCCTCTACAAATTGATCAACCCCCTAATTGGCTAAGAAATTTGCATGTGGATTGGCTTGTCCAAAATAATGATGCACCATTCATGACTCAAATTTATCCAAGAGTGACCATGCGGAGCACAAAATGTTGTTAATCTACCATGATTTTCCATCGTTAGAATTGATGGCATCAATGATGATCTTGGAGTCCCCTTTTATGACAACTTTCTCAATAACACATGAACAAGTAAGACATAGACCCATTACCACTGCTTGGGCCTTTATTTCATTGTTAGTTCCACCTTATAGATGTATAATGATCGCCACTAATCACCAACATTAGCAAAAAAATAATAATATATTATTATTATAATTCTATCACTAATAAATACTATATTTAATAATACAAAATGTAATGTAAATATATATTGCACAATATCATAGGTAGTATCATTGAAGTATTATCACTGTTTATTTTTTATAAACAAAATTGAAAAAAACAAATAAACCAATCCATGAATAAATAAATATAGACATAACATACAAAAAAAAACCAATCTAAAATCAGAAATATTTATGTATAATTATAAATCTAATAATCATAATCTCATAATTTAGAATGAACTAATATGTAGATGCATGTGCTATTTTTTTATAATTTCCCCAAAGAAGAATGTTAATGTGTAAATGCCACTACAAAAACATCTGTTAATCTCCTCGCACAACACCTGGTGAGTCAATTATTAAGCCTGACACATATTGCTCTTAAATACTAAATAGGAAAAAAAAAAAACTATGATTTTATAACCACACAATGGCTTAGATAAGGGTTATTGTATAATTACCACTATTGGTGATTAGTAGCTTAATTACACAACTGGTCCCTTTTTTGGAATTCTGATGGGTTTGATTTGATTCTAATCACACCTTTTTATCTTGATGTGATGCTTCACCATAGGGTCTTTAGCTTAGAGAGTAGTAGACAATTTCATAGACCTATTTAGTGGATTGTGGGAGTGTCATAAAAAGCATCAAGCTGCATGAGATAGACATAAAATTGCTCTAGATGAGCTAGATAAAACCAATTGTTTGCTCTATAACAATGCCAAATCAACCCTAAAATTTAAAAATTACAAGAGCCAATCAAGGTTACTAGTTTTTATGACTTATCTAGACCTTTACTTTATATAAACTTTCAAGAAGAAAGGAAATAAGGAGTTTGTATATGTTTTGTTACACTGACTAACAACTTGAATTACAAGCCAAAAATTGAATTTCTAAAGAATGTTACTTAGATATGGGGTTGTAGTTCAATTTAACATCATATTGGGGTAAGAACCTTGTCCATCTATATTATTCTTTTAATTGGAGACACAAACATTTCTGGACTTGAAAAAATATATGGTCAAGCTATCTGTTAACTAACACATATTTGTCTTCACAAATGTTTTGTTGCATTTTGTGTAGCTAATATTTATACATAAAGCTAGCACTATTTTCTCTTTTTTCCCCTTTCCCAAGGCATTTGAACTCGGACCAC